>CAWVNZ010000640.1:0-96980 GCA_963930735.1 Dioctria linearis
ACACATTAATGTTGAAGTGTGCAGTTCAATTCGAGCTATTAAGTATCTTTATAAATATATTTATAAGGGACATGATATGGTATCATTAGAATTTATTGATGATAATGGTACATTGATATGGGATGAGATTAGAGCATTTGAGTTATCCCGATATGTCGCATCAGTTGAAGCTATGTGGCGTCTTCTCGGGTTTGAACTCATGTATAATTCTCATCATGTCGCACGTTTGCAAGTACATTTGCCAAACAGACAAAATATCATATTTCGTGCCAATCAGGTAACAGAAGCTCTGGAAAGAGCTAAAGATACTACTTTAACTGCATTTTTTAAGTTAAATGAAGTAGATCCAGACGCTCGATTAATTCTATATACCGATGTTCAAGAACATTACGTGTGGACTGAAGGTAGAAATAGAAATTATTGGAAAAAGCGAGTAACTGGATTTGGTAAAATTCTTTCCCGTATGTATTGTGTAAGTGTACGGGATGTTGAATTATACCATTTACGGATATTACTCCTTCACGTTGTTGGCCCTAAAAGTTTTAATGATGTTAAAACGTATGACGGCGTTTTGCATGAAACTTTTAAGGAGGCCTGTATTGCAAGAGGATTATTGCAACACGATCGTGAATGGTTTAATGCTATGGAGGAAGGAGTAACATTTAAAATGCCAAATAAGTTGAGACAACTATTTGCATTTATTTGTGTATTCTGCTCTCCATCTAGCCCAATTGAACTTTGGGAAAGATTTAAGAACGATATATCCGAGGATTATATTAGACGTTTTAACAATGAAGTCCAAGGATATGAAAAAGCTATGATTGATATTGGTCGAATATTGCATCAACATAGACTTAGTTTGGAAGATATGGGTTTGCCATCTGTTCCCCAAACTGAGTTAAGATTTGCTGATGCTGACCTTTATGTTCCTCTTCAAGAGAATATTGAATATCAAAGAGCTTATAATCGTTTGAATCGAGAACAAAAGATTTTCTTTGATGATGTTATGCGTGAACTTGATCGCACAACATCAAAAGGAAATTGTTTCCATTTAGAAGCTTTTGCAGGTGCAGGAAAGAGTTTTGTTTTGAATGCCATTCTCAATAAAGTTCGATCAAACGGTAAAACTGCAATTGCGTGTGCTTGGTCTGGAATTGCTGCCACACTACTTAAAGGTGGAACAACAGTACATTCAAGATTCAAGATACCACTTCAAGTCAATGAAAGTTCCGTTTGTAAAATAGCACCTACTTCACCAGAGGGCATGTACATCAGAGATGCACAAATTATTGTGTGGGATGAATGTACGATGACCGATGTGAATGCTTTTAATGCTGTTGATGTCGTTTTACGCGATATTATGGGAGATAGTCGACCTTTCGGAAATAAAATTATCATTATGGCCGGCGACTGGAGGCAATTACTTCCAGTTGTTAAACATGGTAATCAGTTATCTATAATAGAGCGTTGCATTAAGCAATCTCATTTATGGGTACATTTCCGAAAATATAAGTTAACAATAAACATGAGAACTAATCCATGGGAAATTAGATTTTCTAATTGGTTACTTAAATTAGGTAATGGAAGATTATCTAATAGTTTTGGATTAGATCGAAATATTGTTGGGATTCCCACAATTAATGTTGCATCTGACAATTTAATTGAAGACGTCTATGGCAACAATATAAATGATCTACCAGAAGAAGATTTAATCAATTCGGCTATTTTAAGGCCAAGAAATATGACCGTACTTGAATTAAATGAGCAAATTCTTCAAAAACTTTCCGGAGACATTCGAACTTATTATAGTGCTGATTGTATTATTACTTCTGATGATCCTAATGAGAATCATCAGAATAATAATCAGCCTAATGAGGAGAATGTCTATCAACTGGAGACAGTTTATGCTTCGACACCTTCTGGTATGCCACCGCATAAACTGAATTTAAAAGTTGGTGCAATTGTTATGTTACTACGTAATATGGACATTATTGCCGGTTTATGCAATGGAACGAGGTTAATTATCAGACGATTGGTAACGAACCTTATTGAAGCGGAAATTGCGAATGGACCTAATAAAGGGCACCATGTCGTTATACCGCGATTACATTTGAGTACATGTGATCCGACCATAGCATGCCAATTTACCCGTACACAATTTCCGTTAAGATTGGCCTTTGCAATGACTATCAATAAGGCTCAGGGACAGAGTCTTAGGAAGTTAGGTATATTGCTTAGGGACCCTGTCTTTTCTCACGGAATGTTGTATGTCGCATTATCGAGAGCCACAACTCAACATTGTGTTCATGTTGCTGTTGAAGATAGCGGCAAACAAGGTAAATTAATAGCTGGCCGTGAGAATGTGTTTACTCCAAATATTGTATATCATGAAGTTTTACGTTAAACTCGAACAATATTTCAAATTTCGTTTTTTTTTTCAATATTTTTTTCCAAAAAATATTTATTTGAAATTTTTCGTTTTTGTAAAACTTTTTAAAATTATTATTGATAAATTTTATGTTTTACATATTTTATTAAATTATAAATTTTAAAAAGTATTAACGTAAAGAATCTTTGAAAATTAATTTTTTTAATATTTTTTTACGCATAACAACTAAAGTTGTGTTTATTTTTTTTTTCTTTATTGAAAAAAAAATTTACATTGTTTTGTTTTCCGTTTTGCCACTTAATGGTGAAAATTTTTAACATTTTAATTCATAATTTATATAATTTAATTATTGTATAAATTATGATATTAAAATCCCACACGTAGATATTTTTAAATAAATATCTACGGCAGTGATTTACATTACTGACCCCCCCTCCTCCCCCGCAATGTGTACGAATTCATTCCTGTTTGTGGACGCAGATTTGGCATAAGCCGAATCAGTTGAACCGAAACGTATGAGTTCTAATATTGTGTGTGTTTGTAGAAGGTTTGTGTGTGTGTGGAATGTATGTAATTAATTACTGGGGCCCCTACTTCATTTTGAAGTAGGGGGCTTGGCAAAGTCCGACCACCACCTCCGCGCGGTGCCAGGTGGAAACAAAGGTTTTCAAATAATTTATAAACAAATTTGAAAACTTTTGGGTAACGGTGGCGGCATTATATTTAGTTCCATGGTTTATATGCCTACTGGGGAACCTTCCATGACAAAAAAAAGGGCAACGTGCTTTTGGGGACACCTATTGGGTAGTATGGAAGATCCTCATTTACTAAAAAACAAAAATTACAATAGAAAAAAAATTTATATGGTGCAGTAGTATTTTTATGGGTTATAGGTATTTCATTTTATGGATACTAACAAATAGGTCCATATCATTTTTATATTATAATATAAAATAAATATAATAAATCTTTTATCGAAAATGGGGGGTTCGGGGGGTGTAACCCCCCGTTACGCGAAAGGCTATCCATTATATACAATGATTAGTGCTACTCGAAGTTAGCATGTTAACGTGCATCCCTATTTTTAAATTTTTCCATCCGTCCACTATTGGTATTCATTAGATTTTATCATATGACTACTTGATTATAATAACTCTTTTATCGAAAAAGGGGGGTTCGGGGGTGTAACCCCCCGTTACGCGAAAGGCTTACCATTAAATACAGTGATTAGTGCTACTCGAAGTTAGCATGTTAACGAGCATCCACCTTCTAAAATTTTTCCATCTGTCCACTATTGGTATTCATTAGATTTTATCATATGACTACTTGATTATAATAATTGTTTTATCTTAGTGAGTACTATTACATGGTATAGTTTTTTCATCGATTAATTGCATTTTAACCCCTTTTTTCGACATTTTTCCTACCGCCACTGAACAATTTTTACTACCTTGGGTCATACATACCCCAAATACTATATATTTTTTTGGCTTAACATCAATTATATGTTCTACAGATATTATCTAAACACTCTAAGCTTTCATTTGCAAAAAACTGGAAGTCAATATGTTACATACATCGGGAGCAATACTCATTACAAGTTTCATTCTCCACTCCCCAATCCCACACCTAACATCACAATTTGTAAAATTTAACGCTCCGTACTGGAAAAATGACGAAAATTTTTGCACAATTATTCCGACACTGTTTCCCCCATAACTTCTTACCATCCCAACCGATTACCTTCATTCTTTCAGCATATGGTAGCTAACCCTCTATACCATCTCACCCCCTAACCATAGGCAAGCGTCTTCACCCCCACTCCACGTTTCAGCGCAGCAAGCAAACATACTGGAAAAATGAAGAAATTTTTTTCTCCAATTCTTCCGACATTCTTTCCCCCATAACTTCTCTTAATCCCAACCAATTACCTTCATTCTTTCACCATATGGTAGCTAACCCTCTATACCACCCCACCCCCTAACCATAGGTAAACGTCTTTACCCCCACTCCACCTTTCTTTCCATCACACATACACACATACTGGAAAAAATTATGACATTTTTCTCCAATTCTCCCGACACTCTTTCCCCCATAACTTCCCACCTTCCCAACCGATTACCTTGATTCTTTCACCATATGGTAGCTAACCCACCTCTCCATAGGCAAGCGTCCCACCATCACCCAACCCCACCATTCAGCGCAGCGGAGCAAGCAACAATTTTTCAAAAAATAATTTTCTACTGTCGCAAATTTTAAATGCGCCAGGGATTGCCTTTTCTATAGTAAATTTTTAAAAAATAATTTTTTACTGTCGCAAATTTTAATTGCGCCAGGGATTGCCTTTTCTACAGTAAATCTTTCAAAAAATAATTTTCTACTGTCGCAAATTTTAAATACGCCAGGGATTGCCTTTTCTATAGTGAATTTTTCACAAATTAATTTTTTACTGTCGCAAATTTTAAATACGCCAGGGATTGCCTTTTCTATAGTAAATTTTTCAAAAAATAATTTTATACTGTCGCAAATTTTAATTGCGCCAGGGATGGCCTTTTCTATAGTAAATTTTTCAAAAAATAATTTTTTACTGTCGCAAATTTTAATTGCGCCAGGGATTGCCTTTTCTATAGTAAATTTTTCAAAAATGAATTTTGTACTGTCGCAAATTTTAACTACGCCAGGGATTGCCTTTTCTATAGTAAATTTTTCAAAAAATAATTTTATACTTTCGTAAATTTTAATTGCGCCAGGGATTGGCTTTTCTATAGTAAATTTTTCAAAAAATAATTTTATACTGTCGCAAATTTTAATTGCGCCAGGGATTGCCTTTTCTATAGTAAATTTTTCAATAAATAATTTTCTACTGTCGCAAATTTTAATTGCGCCAGGGATTGCCTTTTCTATAGTAAATTTTTCAAAAAATAATTTTTTACTGCCGCAAATTTTAATTGCGCCAGGGATTGCCTTTTCTATAGTGAATTTTTCACAAATTAATTTTTTACTGTCGCAAATTTTAAATACGCCAGGGATTGCCTTTTCTATAGTAAATTTTTCAAAAAATAATTTTATACTGTCGCAAATTTTAATTGCGCCAGGGATTGCCTTTTCTATAGTAAATTTTTCAAAAAATAATTTTCTACTGTCGCAAATTTTAATTGCGCCAGGGATGGCCTTTTCTATAGTAAATTTTTCAAAAAATAATTTTATACTGTCGCAAATTTTAATTACGCCAGGGATTGCCTTTTCTATAGTGAACTTTTCACAAATTAATTTTTTACTGTCGCAAATTTTAAATACGCCAGGGATTGCCTTTTCCATAGTAAATTTTTCAAAAAATAATTTTATACTGTCGCAAATTTTAATTGCGCCAGGGATTGCCTTTTCTATAGTAAATTTTTCAAAAAATAATTTTATACTGTCGCAAATTTTAATTGCGCCAGGGATGGCCTTTTCTATAGTAAATTTTTCAAAAAATAATTTTTTACTGTCGCAAATTTTAATTGCGCCAGGGATTGCCTTTTCTATAGTAAATTTTTCAAAAAATAATTTTATACTGTCGCAAATTTTAATTGCGCCAGGGATTGCCTTTTCTATAGTAAATTTTTCAAAAAATAATTTTCTACTGTCGCAAATTTTAATTGCGCCAGGGATGGCCTTTTCTATAGTAAATTTTTCAAAAAATAATTTTATACTGTCGCAAATTTTAATTACGCCAGGGATTGCCTTTTCTATAGTGAACTTTTCACAAATTAATTTTTTACTGTCGCAAATTTTAAATACGCCAGGGATTGCCTTTTCCATAGTAAATTTTTCAAAAAATAATTTTATACTGTCGCAAATTTTAATTGCGCCAGGGATTGCCTTTTCTATAGTAAATTTTTCAAAAAATAATTTTATACTGTCGCAAATTTTAATTGCGCCAGGGATGGCCTTTTCTATAGTAAATTTTTCAAAAAATAATTTTTTACTGTCGCAAATTTTAATTGCGCCAGGGATGGCCTTTTCTATAGTAAATTTTTCAAAAAATAATTTTATACTGTCGCAAATTTTAATTACGCCAGGGATTGCATTTTCTATAGTGAACTTTTCACAAATTAATTTTTTACTGTCGCAAATTTTAAATACGCCAGGGATTGCCTTTTCCATAGTAAATTTTTCAAAAAATAATTTTTTACTGTCGTAAATTTTAAATACGCCAGGGATTGCCTTTTCTATAGTAAATTTTTCAAAAAATAATTTTATACTGTCGCAAATTTTAATTGCGCCAGGGATTGCCTTTTCTATAGTAGGGATTGCCTTTTCTATAGTAAATTTTTCAAAAAATAATTTTCTACTGTCGCAAATTTTAATTGCGCCAGGAATGGCCTTTTCTATAGTAAATTTTTCAAAAAATAATTTTATACTGTCGCAAATTTTAATTACGCCAGGGATTGCCATTTCTATAGTGAATTTTTCACAAATTAATTTTTTACTGTCGCAAATTTTAAATACGCCAGGGATTGCCTTTTCCATAGTAAATTTTTCAAAAAATAATTTTATACTGTCGCAAATTTTAATTGCGCCAGGGATTGCCTTTTCTATAGTAAATTTTTCAAAAAATAATTTTATACTGTCGCAAATTTTAATTGCGCCAGGGATTGCCTTTTCTATAGTAAATTTTTCAAAAAATAATTTTCTACTGTCGCAAATTTTAATTGCGCCAGAGATTGCCTTTTCTATAGTAAATTTTTCAAAATTTAATTTTTTACTGTCGCAAATTGTAACTGCGCCAGGGATTACCATTTCTATAGTAAATTTTTCAAAAAATAATTTTCTACTCTCGCAAATTTTAATGGCGCCAGGGATTGCCTTTTCTATAGTAAATTTTTCAAAAATTAATTTTATACTGTCGCAAGTTTTAATTGCGCCAGGGATTGCCTTTTCTATAGTAAATTATTCAAAAAATAATTTTCTACTGTCGCAAATTTTAATTGCGCCAGGGATTGCCTTTTCTATAGTAAATTTTTCAAAAAATAATTTTATACTGTCGCAAATTTTAATTGCGCCAGGGATTGCCTTTTTATAGTAAATTTTTCAAAAAATAATTTTCTACTGTCGCAAATTTTAATTGCGCCAGGGATTGCCTTTTCTATAGTAAATTTTTCAAAAAATTATTTTTTACTGTCGCAAATTTTAATTGCGCCAGGGATTGCCTTTTCTATAGTAAATTTTTCCAAAAATAATTTTTTATTGTCGCAAATTTTAATTGCGCCAGGGATTGCCTTTTCTATAGTAAATTTTTCAAAAAATAATTTTCTACTGTCGCATTTTTTAATTGCGCCAGGGATTGCCTTTTCTATAGTAAATTTTTCACATATTAATTTTTTACTGTCGCAAAATTTAATTGCGCCAGGGATTTCCTTTTCTATAGTAAATTTTTCAAAAAATAATTTTTTACTGTCGCAAATTTTAAATACGCCAGGGATTGCCTTTTCTATAGTAAATTTTTCAAAAAATAATTTTATACTGTCGCAAATTTTAATTGCGCCAGGGATGGCCTTTTCTATAGTAAATTTTTCAAAAAATAATTTTTTACTGTCGCAAATTTTAATTGCGCCAGGGATTGGCTTTTCTATAGTAAATTTTTCAAAAATGAATTTTTTACTGTCGCAAATTTTAATTACGCCAGGGATTGCCTTTTCTATAGTAAATTTTTTAAAAAATAATTTTATACTGTCGCAAATTTTAACTGCGCCAGGAATTGCCTTTTCTATAGTAAATTATTCAAAAAATAATTTTTTACTGTCGCAAATTTTAATTGCGTCAGGGTTTGCTTTTCTATAGTAAATTTTTCACAAATTAATTTTTTATTGTCGCAAATTTTAATTGCGCCAGGGATTGCCTTTTCTATAGTAAATTTTTCAAAAATTAATTTTTTACTGTCGCAAATTTTAATTACGCCAGCGATTGCCTTTTCTATAGTAAATTTTTCAAAAAATAATTTTATACTGTCGCAAATTTTAATTACGCCAGGGATTGCCTTTTCTATAGTGAATTTTTCACAAATTAATTTTTTACTGTCGCAAATTTTAATTGCGCCAGGGATGGCCTTTTCTATAGTAAATTTTTCAAAAAATAATTTTTTACTGTCGCAAATTTTAATTGCGCCAGGGATTGCCTTTTCTATAGTAAATTTTTCAAAAAATTATTTTATACTTTCGCAAATTGTAACTGCGCCAGAGAATACCATTTCTATAGTAAATTTTTCAAAAAATAATTTTATACTGTCGCAAATTTTAATTACGCCAGGGATGGCCTTTTCTATAGTAAATTTTTCAAAAAATAATTTTCTACTGTCGCAAGTTTTAATTGCGCCAGGGATTGCCTTTTCTATAGTAAATTTTTCAAAAATGAATTTTTTACTGTCGCAAATTTTAAATACGCCAGGGATTGCCTTTTCTATAGTAAATTTTTCAAAAAATAATTTTATACTTTCGCAAATTTTAATTGCGCCAGGGATTGGCTTTTCTATAGTAAATTTTTCAAAAAATAATTTTATACTGTCGCAAATTTTAATTGCGCCAGGGATTGCCTTTTCTATAGTAAATTTTTCAATAAATAATTTTCTACTGTCGCAAATTTTAATTGCGCCAGGGATTGCCTTTTCTATAGTAAATTTTTCAAAAAATAATTTTTTACTGCCGCAAATTTTAATTGCGCCAGGGATTGCCTTTTCTATAGTGAATTTTTCACAAATTAATTTTTTACTGTCGCAAATTTTAAATACGCCAGGGATTGCCGTTTCTATAGTAAATTTTTCAAAAAATAATTTTATACTGTCGCAAATTTTAATTGCGCCAGGGATTGCCTTTTCTATAGTAAATTTTTCAAAAAATAATTTTCTACTGTCGCAAATTTTAATTGCGCCAGGGATGGCCTTTTCTATAGTAAATTTTTCAAAAAATAATTTTATACTGTCGCAAATTTTAATTACGCCAGGGATTGCCTTTTCTATAGTGAACTTTTCAAAAAATAATTTTATACTGTCGCAAATTTTAATTGCGCCAGGGATGGCCTTTTCTATAGTAAATTTTTCAAAAAATAATTTTTTACTGTCGCAAATTTTAATTGCGCCAGGGATTGCCTTTTCTATAGTAAATTTTTCAAAAATGAATTTTTTACTGTCGCAAATTTTAAATACGCCAGGGATTGCCTTTTCTATAGTAAATTTTTCAAAAAATTATTTTATACTTTCGCAAATTTTAATTGCGCCAGGGATTGCCTTTTCTATAGTAAATATTTCAAAAAATAATTTTATATTGTCGCAAATTTTAATTGCGCCAGGGATTGCCTTTTCTATAGTAAATTTTTCAAAAAATAATTTTCTACTGTCGCAAATTTTAATTGCGCCAGGGATTGCCTTTTCTATAGTAAATTTTTCAAAAAATAATTTTTTACTGCCGCAAATTTTAATTGCGCCAGGGATTGCCTTTTCTATAGTGAATTTTTCACAAATTAATTTTTTACTGTCGTAAATTTTAAATACGCCAGGGATTGCCTTTTCTATAGTAAATTTTTCAAAAAATAATTTTATACTGTCGCAAATTTTAATTGCGCCAGGGATTGCCTTTTCTATAGTAAATTTTTCAAAAAATAATTTTCTACTGTCGCAAATTTTAATTGCGCCAGGAATGGCCTTTTCTATAGTAAATTTTTCAAAAAATAATTTTATACTGTCGCAAATTTTAATTGCGCCAGGGATTGCCTTTTCTATAGTAAATTTTTCAAAAAATAATTTTATACTGTCGCAAATTTTAATTGCGCCAGGGATTGCCTTTTCTATAGTAAATTTTTCAAAAAATAATTTTCTACTGTCGCAAATTTTAATTGCGCCAGAGATTGCCTTTTCTATAGTAAATTTTTCAAAATTTAATTTTTTACTGTCGCAAATTGTAACTGCGCCAGGGATTACCATTTCTATAGTAAATTTTTCAAAAAATAATTTTCTACTCTCGCAAATTTTAATGGCGCCAGGGATTGCCTTTTCTATAGTAAATTTTTCAAAAATTAATTTTATACTGTCGCATGTTTTAATTGCGCCAGGGATTGCCTTTTCTATAGTAAATTATTCAAAAAATAATTTTCTACTGTCGCAAATTTTAATTGCGCCAGGGATTGCCTTTTCTATAGTAAATTTTTCAAAAAATAATTTTATACTGTCGCAAATTTTAATTGCGCCAGGGATTGCCTTTTTATAGTAAATTTTTCAAAAAATAATTTTCTACTGTCGCAAATTTTAATTGCGCCAGGGATTGCCTTTTCTATAGTAAATTTTTCAAAAAATAATTTTTTACTGTCGCAAATTTTAATTGCGCCAGGGATTGCCTTTTCTATAGTAAATTTTTCCAAAAATAATTTTTTATTGTCGCAAATTTTAATTGCGCCAGGGATTGCCTTTTCTATAGTAAATTTTTCAAAAAATAATTTTCTACTGTCGCATTTTTTAATTGCGCCAGGGATTGCCTTTTCTATAGTAAATTTTTCACATATTAATTTTTTACTGTCGCAAAATTTAATTGCGCCAGGGATTTCCTTTTCTATAGTAAATTTTTCAAAAAATAATTTTTTACTGTCGCAAATTTTAAATACGCCAGGGATTGCCTTTTCTATAGTAAATTTTTCAAAAAATAATTTTATACTGTCGCAAATTTTAATTGCGCCAGGGATGGCCTTTTCTATAGTAAATTTTTCAAAAAATAATTTTTTACTGTCGCAAATTTTAATTGCGCCAGGGATTGGCTTTTCTATAGTAAATTTTTCAAAAATGAATTTTTTACTGTCGCAAATTTTAATTACGCCAGGGATTGCCTTTTCTATAGCAAATTTTTTAAAACATAATTTTATACTGTCGCAAATTTTAACTGCGCCAGGAATTGCCTTTTCTATAGTAAATAATTCAAAAAATAATTTTTTACTGTCGCAAATTTTAATTGCGTCAGGGATTGCTTTTCTATAGTAAATTTTTCACAAATTAATTTTTTATTGTCGCAAATTTTAATTGCGCCAGGGATTGCCTTTTCTATAGTAAATTTTTCAAAAATTAATTTTTTACTGTCGCAAATTTTAATTACGCCAGCGATTGCCTTTTCTATAGTAAATTTTTCAAAAAATAATTTTTTACTGTCGCAAATTTTAAATACGCCAGGGATTGCCTTTTCTATAGTAAATTTTTCAAAAAATTATTTTATACTGTCGCAAATTTTAATTGCGCCAGGGATTGCCTTTTCTATAGTAAATTTTTCAAAAAATAATTTTCTACTGTCGCAAATTTTAATTGCGCCAGGGACTGCCTTTTCTATAGTAAATTTTTCAAAAATTAATTTTATACTGTCGCAAGTTTTAATTGCGCCAGGGATTGCCTTTTCTACAGTAAATTATTCAAAAAATAATTTTCTACTGTCGCAAATTTTAATTGCGCCAGGGATTGCCTTTTCTATAGTAAATTTTTCAAAAAATAATTTTATACTGTCGCAAATTTTAATTGCGCCAGGGATTGCCTTTTCTATAGTAAATTTTTCAAAAAATAATTTTTTACTGTCGCAAATTTTAATTACGCCAGGGATTGCCTTTTCTATAGTAAATTTTTCAAAAAATAATTTTTTACTGTCGCAAATTTTAAATACGCCAGGGATTGCCTTTTCTATAGTAAATTTTTCAAAAAATAATTTTACACTGTCGCAAATTTTAATTACGCCAGGGATTGCCTTTTCTATGGTGAATTTTTCACAAATTAATTTTTTACTGTCGCAAATTTTAAATACGCCAGGGATTGCCATTTCTATAGTAAATTTTTCAAAAAATAATTTTATACTGTCGCAAATTTTAATTGCGCCAGGGATTGCCTTTTCTATAGTAAATTTTTCAAAAAATAATTTTATACTGTCGCAAATTTTAATTGCGCCAGGGATTGCCTTTTCTATAGTAAATTTTTCAAAAAATAATTTTCTACTGTCGCAAATTTTAATTGCGCCAGGGATTGCCTTTTCTATAGTAAATTTTTCAAAAAATAATTTTTTACTGTCGCAAATTTTAATTTCGCCAGGGATTGCCTTTTCTATAGTGAATTTTTCACAAATTAATTTTTTACTGTCGCAAATTTTAAATACGCCAGGGATTGCCTTTTCTATAGTAAATTTTTCAAAAAATAATTTTATACTGTCGCAAATTTTAATTGCGCCAGGGATTGCCTTTTCTATAGCAAATTTTTCAAAAAATAATTTTCTACTGTCGCAAATTTTAATTGCGCCAGGGATGGCCTTTTCTCTAGTAAATTTTTCAAAAAATAATTTTATACTGTCGCAAATTTTAATTACGCCAGGGATTGCCTTTTGTATAGTGAATTTTTCACAAATTAATTTTTTACTGTCGCAAATTTTAAATACGCCAGGGATTGCCTTTTCCATAGTAAATTTTTCAAAAAATAATTTTATACTGTCGCAAATTTTAATTGCGCCAGGGATTGCCTTTTCTATAGTAAATTTTTCAAAAAATAATTTTATACTGACGCAAATTTTAATTGCGCCAGGGATTGCCTTTTCTATAGTAAATCAAAAAATAATTTTCTACTGTCGCAAATTTTAATTGCGCCAGGGATTGCCTTTTCTATAGTAAATTTTTCAAAATTTAATTTTTTACTGTCGCAAATTGTAACTGCGCCAGGGATTACCATTTCTATAGTAAATTTTTCAAAAAATAATTTTCTACTGTCGCAAATTTTAATGGCGCCAGGGATTGCCTTTTCTATAGTAAATTTTTCAAAAATTAATTTTATACTGTCGCAAGTTTTAATTGCGCCAGGGATTGCCTTTTCTATAGTAAATTATTCAAAAAATAATTTTCTACTGTCGCAAATTTTAATTTCGCCAGGGATTGCCTTTTCTATAGTGAATTTTTCACAAATTAATTTTTTACTGTCGCAAATTTTAAATACGCCAGGGATTGCCTTTTCTATAGTAAATTTTTCAAAAAATAATTTTATACTGTCGCAAATTTTAATTGCGCCAGGGATTGCCTTTTCTATAGCAAATTTTTCAAAAAATAATTTTCTACTGTCGCAAATTTTAATTGCGCCAGGGATTGCCTTTTCTATAGTAAATTTTTCAAAATTTAATTTTTTACTGTCGCAAATTGTAACTGCGCCAGGGATTACCATTTCTATAGTAAATTTTTCAAAAAATAATTTTCTACTGTCGCAAATTTTAATGGCGCCAGGGATTGCCTTTTCTATAGTAAATTTTTCAAAAATTAATTTTATACTGTCGCAAGTTTTAATTGCGCCAGGGATTGCCTTTTCTATAGTAAATTATTCAAAAAATAATTTTCTACTGTCGCAAATTTTAATTGCGCCAGGGATTGCCTTTTCTATAGTAAATTTTTCAAAAAATAATTTTTTACTGTCGCAAATTTTAATTGCGCCAGGGATTGCTATTTCTATAGTAAATTTTTCAAAAAATAATTTTTTATTGTCACAAATTTTAATTGCGCCAGGGATTGCCTTTTCTATAGTAAATTTTTCAAAAAATAATTTTCTACTGTCGCAAATTTTAATTGCGCCAGGGATTGCCTTTTCTATAGTAAATTTTTCACATATTAATTTTTTACTGTCGCAAAATTTAATTGCGCCAGGGATTGCCTTTTCTATAGTAAATTTTTCAAAAAATAATTTTCTACTGTCGCAAATTTTAATTGCGCCAGGGATTGCCTTTTCTATAGTAAATTTTTCAAAATTTAATTTTTTACTGTCGCAAATTGTAACTGCGCCAGGGATTACCATTTGTATAGTAAATTTTTCAAAAAATAATTTTCTACTGTCGCAAATTTTAATTGCGCCAGGGATTGCCTTTTCTATAGTAAATTTTTCAAAAATTAATTTTATACTGTCGCAAGTTTTAATTGCGCCAGGAATTGCCTTTTCTATAGTAAATTATTCAAAAAATAATTTTCTACTGTCGCAAATTTTAATTGCGCCAGGGTTTGCCTTTTCTATAGTAAATTTTTCAAAAAATAAATTTACACTGTCGCAAATTTTAATTGCGCCAGGGATTGCCTTTTCTATAGTAAATTTTTCAAAAAATAATTTTTTACTGTCGCAAATTTTAATTACGCCAGGGATTGCCTTTTCTATAGTAAATTTTTCAAAAAACAATTTTTTACTGTCGCAAATTTTAAATACGCCAGGGATTGCCTTTTCTATAGTAAATTTTTCAAAAAATAATTTTATACTGTCGCAAATTTTAATTACGCCAGGGATTGCCTTTTCTATAGTGAATTTTTCACAAATTAATTTTTTACTGTCGCAAATTTTAAATACGCCAGGGATTGCCTTTTCTATAGTAAATTTTTCAAAAAATAATTTTATACTGTCGCAAATTTTAATTGCGCCAGGGATTGCCTTTTCTATAGTAAATTTTTCAAAAAATAATTTTATCCTGTCGCAAATTTTAATTGCGCCAGGGATTGCCTTTTCTATAGTAAATTTTTCAAAAAATAATTTTCTACTGTCGCAAATTTTAATTGCGCCAGGGATTGCCCTTTCTATAGTAAATTTTTCAAAAAATAATTTTTTACTGTCGCAAATTTTAATTGCGCCAGGGATTGCCTTTTCTATAGTGAATTTTTCACAAGTTAATTTTTTACTGTCGCAAATTTTAAATACGCCAGGGATTGCCTTTTCTATAGTAAATTTTTCAAAAAATAATTTTATACTGTCGCAAATTTTAATTGCGCCAGGGATTGCCTTTTCTATAGTAAATTTTTCAAAAAATAATTTTATACTGTCGCAAATTTTAATTACGCCAGGGATTGCCTTTTCTATAGTGAATTTTTCACAAATTAATTTTTTACTGTCGCAAATTTTAAATACGCCAGGAATTGCCTTTTCCATAGTAAATTTTTCAAAAAATAATTTTATACTTTCGCAAATTTTAATTGCGCCAGGGATTGCCTTTTCTATAGTAAATTTTTCAAAAAATAATTTTATACTGTCGCAAATTTTAATTGCGCCAGGGATTGCCTTTTCTACAGTAAATTTTTCAAAAAATAATTTTCTACTGTCGCAAATTTTAATTGCGCCAGGGATTGCCTTTTCTGTAGTAAATTTTTCAAAATTTAATTTTTTACTGTCGCAAATTGTAACTGCACCAGGGATTACCATTTCTATAGTAAATTTTACAAAAAATAATTTTCTACTGTCGCAAATTTTAATGGCGCCAGGGATTGCCTTTTCTATAGTAAATTTTTCAAAAAATAATTTTTTACTGTCGCAAATTTTAATTACGCCAGGGATTGCCTTTTCTATAGTAAATTATTCAAAAAATAATTTTATACTGTCGCAAATTTTAATTGCGCCAGGGATTGCCTTTTTTATAGTAAATTTTTCAAAAAATAATTTTCTACTTTCGCAAATTTTAATTGCGCCAGGGATTGCCTTTTCTATAGTAAATTTTTCAAAAAATAATTTTTTACTGTCGTAAATTTTAATTGCGCCAGGGATTGCCTTTTCTATAGTAAATTTTTCAAAAAATAATTTTTTATTGTCGCAAATTTTAATTGCGCCAGGGATTGCCTTTTCTATAGTAAATTTTTCAAAAAATAATTTTCTACTGTCGCAAATTTTAATTGCGCCAGGGATTGCCTTTTCTATAGTAAATTTTTCACATATTAATTTTTTACTGTCGCAAAATTTAATTGCGCCAGGGATTGCCTTTTCTATAGTAAATTTTTCAAAAAATAATTTTCTACTGTCGCAAATTTTAATTGCGCCAGGGATTGCCTTTTCTATAGTAAATTTTTCAAAATTTAATTTTTTACTGTCGCAAATTGTAACTGCGCCAGGGATTACCATTTCTATAGTAAGTTTTTCAAAAAATAATTTTCTACTGTCGCAAATTTTAATTGCGCCAGGGATTGCCTTTTCTATAGTAAATTTTTCAAAAAATAATTTTTTACTGTCGCAAATTTTAATTACGCCAGGGATTGCCTTTTCTATAGTAAATTTTTCAAAAAATAATTTTATACTGTCGCAAATTTTAATTGCGCCAGGGATTGCCTTTTTTATAGTAAATTTTTCAAAAAATAATTTTCTACTTTCGCAAATTTTAAATACGCCAGGGATTGCCTTTTCTATAGTATATTTTTCAAAAAATAATTTTATACTGTCGCAAATTTTAATTGCGCCAGGGATTGCCTTTTCTATAGTAAATTATTCAAAAAATAATTTTTTACTGTCGCAAATTTTAATTACGCCAGGGATTGCTTTTTCTATAGTAAATTTTTCAAAAAATAATTTTTTACTGTCGCAAATTTTAATTGCGCCAGGGATTGCCTTTTCTATAGTAAATTTTTCAAAAAATAATTTTTTACTGTCGCAAATTTTAATTGCGCCAGGGATTGCCTTTTCTATAGTAAATTTTTCAAAAAATAATTTTATACTGTCGCAAATTTTAATTGCGCCAGGGATTGCCTTTTCTATAGTAAATTTTTCAAAAAATAATTTTTTACTGTCGCAAATTTTAATTACGCCAGGGATTGCCTTTTCTATAGTAAATTATTCAAAAAATAATTTTTTACTGTCGCAAATTTTAATTACGCCAGGGATTGCTTTTTCTATAGTAAATTTTTCAAAAAATAATTTTTTACTGTCGCAAATTTTAATTGCGCCAGGGATTGCCTTTTCTATAGTAAATTTTTCAAAAAATAATTTTTTACTGTCGCAAATTTTAATTGCGCCAGGGATTGCCTTTTCTATAGTAAATTTTTCAAAAAATAATTTTATACTGTCGCAAATTTTAATTGCGCCAGGGATTGCCTTTTCTATAGTAAATTTTTCAAAAAATAATTTTTTACTGTCGCAAATTTTAATTACGCCAGGGATTGCCTTTTCTATAGTAAATTTTTCAAAAAATAATTTTTTACTGTCGCAAATTTTAAATACGCCAGGGATTGCCTTTTCTATAGTAAATTTTTCAAAAAATAATTTTATACTGTCGCAAATTTTAATTACGCCAGGGATTGCCTTTTCTATAGTGAATTTTTCACAAATTAATTTTTTACTGTCGCAAATTTTAAATACGCCAGGGATTGCCTTTTCTATAGTATATTTTTCAAAAAATAATTTTATACTGTCGCAAATTTTAATTGCGCCAGGGATTGCCTTTTCTATAGTAAATTTTTCAAAAAATAATTTTTTACTGTCGCAAATTTTAATTACGCCAGGGATTGCCTTTTCTATAGTAAATTTTTCAAAAAATAATTTTTTGCTGTCGCAAATTTTAAATACGCCAGGGATTGCCTTTTCTATAGTAAATTTTTCAAAAAATAATTTTATACTGTCGCAAATTGTAACTGCGCCAGGGATTACCATTTCTATAGTAAATTTTACAAAAAATAATTTTCTACTGTCGCAAATTTTAATGGCGCCAGGGATTGCCTTTTCTATAGTATATTTTTCAAAAAATAATTTTATACTGTCGCAAATTTTAATTGCGCCAGGGATTGCCTTTTCTATAGTAAATTTTTCAAAAAATAATTTTATCCTGTCGCAAATTTTAATTGCGCCAGGGATTGCCTTTTCTATAGTAAATTTTTCAAAAAATAATTTTATACTGTCGCAAATTGTAACTGCGCCAGGGATTACCATTTCTATAGTAAATTTTACAAAAAATAATTTTCTACTGTCGCAAATTTTAATGGCGCCAGGGATTGCCTTTTCTATAGTAAATTTTTCAAAAAATAATTTTTTACTGTCGCAAATTTTAATTACGCCAGGGATTGCCTTTTCTATAGTAAATTTTTCAAAAAATAATTTTATACTGTCGCAAATTTTAATTGCGCCAGGGATTGCCTTTTCTATAGTAAATTTTTCAAAAAATAATTTTTTACTGTCGTAAATTTTAATTGCGCCAGGGATTGCCTTTTCTATAGTAAATTTTTCAAAAAATAATTTTATACTGTCGCAAATTTTAATTGCGCCAGGGATTGCCTTTTCTACAGTAAATTTTTCAAAAAATAATTTTCTACTGTCGCAAATTTTAATTGCGCCAGGGATTGCCTTTTCTGTAGTAAATTTTTCAAAATTTAATTTTTTACTGTCGCAAATTGTAACTGCGCCAGGGATTACCATTTCTATAGTAAATTTTACAAAAAATAATTTTCTACTGTCGCAAATTTTAATGGCGCCAGGGATTGCCTTTTCTATAGTAAATTTTTCAAAAAATAATTTTTTACTGTCGCAAATTTTAATTACGCCAGGGATTGCCTTTTCTATAGTAAATTTTTCAAAAAATTATTTTATACTGTCGCAAATTTTAATTGCGCCAGGGATTGCCTTTTTTATAGTAAATTTTTCAAAAAATAATTTTCTACTTTCGCAAATTTTAATTGCGCCAGGGATTGCCTTTTCTATAGTAAATTTTTCAAAAAATAATTTTTTACTGTCGTAAATTTTAATTGCGCCAGGGATTGCCTTTTCTATAGTAAATTTTTCAAAAAATAATTTTTTATTGTCGCAAATTTTAATTGCGCCAGGGATTGCCTTTTCTATAGTAAATTTTTCAAAAAATAATTTTCTACTGTCGCAAATTTTAATTGCGCCAGGGATTGCCTTTTCTATAGTAAATTTTTCACATATTAATTTTTTACTGTCGCAAAATTTAATTGCGCCAGGGATTGCCTTTTCTATAGTAAATTTTTCAAAAAATAATTTTCTACTGTCGCAAATTTTAATTGCGCCAGGGATTGCCTTTTCTATAGTAAATTTTTCAAAATTTAATTTTTTACTGTCGCAAATTGTAACTGCGCCAGGGATTACCATTTCTATAGTAAGTTTTTCAAAAAATAATTTTCTACTGTCGCAAATTTTAATTGCGCCA
Organism: Dioctria linearis; assembly: GCA_963930735.1. Lineage (NCBI taxonomy): Eukaryota > Metazoa > Arthropoda > Insecta > Diptera > Asilidae > Dioctria > Dioctria linearis. The sequence goes on from CAWVNZ010000640.1 coordinate 19,297, forward strand.
GGGATTGCCTTTTCTATAGTAAATTTTTCAAAAAATAATTTTATGCTGTCGCAAATTTTAATTGCGCCAGGGATTGCCTTTTCTATAGTAAATTTTTTACTGTCGCAAATTTTAATTACGCCAGGGATTGCCTTTTCTATAGTAAATTTTTCAAAAAATAATTTTTTACTGTCGCAAATTTTAAATACGCCAGGGATTGCCTTTTCTATAGTAAATTTTTCAAAAAATAATTTTATACTGTCGCAAATTTTAATTGCGCCAGGGATTGCCTTTTCTATAGTAAATTTTTCAAAAAATAATTTTATCCTGTCGCAAATTTTAATTGCGCCAGGGATTGCCTTTTCTATAGTAAATTTTTCAAAAAATAATTTTCTACTGTCGCAAATTTTAATTGCGCCAGGGATTGCCTTTTCTATAGAAAATTTTTCAAAAAATAATTTTTTACTGTCGCAAATTTTAATTGCGCCAGGGATTGCCTTTTCTATAGTGAATTTTTCACAAATTAATTTTTTACTGTCGCAAATTTTAAATACGTCAGGGATTGCCTTTTCTATAGTAAATTTTTCAAAAAATAATTTTATACTGTCGCAAATTTTAATTGCGCCAGGGATTGCCTTTTCTATAGTAAATTTTTCAAAAAATAATTTTCTATTGTCGCAAATTTTAATTGCGCCAGGGATGGCCTTTTCTATAGTAAATTTTTCAAAAAATAATTTTATACTGTCGCAAATTTTAATTACGCCAGGGATTGCCTTTTCTATAGTGAATTTTTCACAAATTAATTTTTTACTGTCGCAAATTTTAAATACGCCAGGGATTGCCTTTTCTATAGTAAATTTTTCAAAAAATAATTTTATACTGTCGCAAATTGTAACTGCGCCAGGGATTACCATTTCTATAGTAAATTTTACAAAAAATAATTTTCTACTGTCGCAAATTTTAATGGCGCCAGGGATTGCCTTTTCTATAGTAAATTTTCCAAAAAATAATTTTTTACTGTCGCAAATTTTAATTACGCCAGGGATTGCCTTTTCTATAGTAAATTTTTCAAAAAATAATTTTATACTGTCGCAAATTTTAATTGCGCCAGGGATTGCCTTTTCTATAGTAAATTTTTCAAAAAATAATTTTTTACTGTCGCAAATTTTAATGGCGCCAGGGATTGCCTTTTCTATAGTAAATTTTTCAAAAAATAATTTTATACTGTCGCAAATTTTAATTGCGCCAGGGATTGCCTTTTCTATAGTAAATTATTCAAAAAATAATTTTCTACTATCGCAAATTTTAATTGCGCCAGGGATTGCCTTTTCTATAGTAAATTTTTCAAAAAATAATTTTATACTGTCGCAAATTTTAATTGCGCCAGGGATTGCCTTTTCTATAGTAAATTTTTCAAAAAATAATTTTTTACTGTCGCAAATTTTAATTACGCCAGGGATTGCCTTTTCTATAGTAAATTTTTCAAAAAATAATTTTTTACTGTCGCAAATTTTAAATACGCCAGGGATTGCCTTTTCTATAGTAAATTTTTCAAAAAATAATTTTATACTGTCGCAAATTTTAATTACGCCAGGGATTGCCTTTTCTATAGTGAATTTTTCACAAATTAATTTTTTACTGTCGCAAATTTTAAATACGCCAGGGATTGCCTTTTCTATAGTATATTTTTCAAAAAATAATTTTATACTGTCGCAAATTTTAATTGCGCCAGGGATTGCCTTTTCTATAGTAAATTATTCAAAAAATAATTTTTTACTGTCGCAAATTTTAATTACGCCAGGGATTGCTTTTTCTATAGTAAATTTTTCAAAAAATAATTTTTTACTGTCGCAAATTTTAATTGCGCCAGGGATTGCCTTTTCTATAGTAAATTTTTCAAAAAATAATTTTTTACTGTCGCAAATTTTAATTGCGCCAGGGATTGCCTTTTCTATAGTAAATTTTTCAAAAATAATTTTATACTGTCGCAAATTTTAATTGCGCCAGGGATTGCCTTTTCTATAGTAAATTTTTCAAAAAATAATTTTTTACTGTCGCAAATTTTAATTACGCCAGGGATTGCCTTTTCTATAGTAAATTTTTCAAAAAATAATTTTTTACTGTCGCAAATTTTAAATACGCCAGGGATTGCCTTTTCTATAGTAAATTTTTCAAAAAATAATTTTATACTGTCGCAAATTTTAATTACGCCAGGGATTGCCTTTTCTATAGTGAATTTTTCACAAATTAATTTTTTACTCTCGCAAATTTTAAATACGCCAGGGATTGCCTTTTCTATAGTATATTTTTCAAAAAATAATTTTATACTGTCGCAAATTTTAATTGCGCCAGGGATTGCCTTTTCTATAGTAAATTTTTCAAAAAATAATTTTTTACTGTCGCAAATTTTAATTACGCCAGGGATTGCCTTTTCTATAGTAAATTTTTCAAAAAATAATTTTTTGCTGTCGCAAATTTTAAATACGCCAGGGATTGCCTTTTCTATAGTAAATTTTTCAAAAAATAATTTTATACTGTCGCAAATTGTAACTGCGCCAGGGATTACCATTTCTATAGTAAATTTTACAAAAAATAATTTTCTACTGTCGCAAATTTTAATGGCGCCAGGGATTGCCTTTTCTATAGTAAATTTTTCAAAAAATAATTTTTTACTGTCGCAAATTTTAATTACGCCAGGGATTGCCTTTTCTATAGTAAATTTTTCAAAAAATAATTTTATACTGTCGCAAATTTTAATTGCGCCAGGGATTGCCTTTTTTATAGTAAATTTTTCAAAAAATAATTTTCTACTTTCGCAAATTTTAATTGCGCCAGGGATTGCCTTTTCTATAGTAAATTTTTCAAAAAATAATTTTTTACTGTCGTAAATTTTAATTGCGCCAGGGATTGCCTTTTCTATAGTAAATTTTTCAAAAAATAATTTTATACTGTCGCAAATTTTAATTGCGCCAGGGATTGCCTTTTCTACAGTAAATTTTTCAAAAAATAATTTTCTACTGTCGCAAATTTTAATTGCGCCAGGGATTGCCTTTTCTGTAGTAAATTTTTCAAAATTTAATTTTTTACTGTCGCAAATTGTAACTGCGCCAGGGATTACCATTTCTATAGTAAATTTTACAAAAAATAATTTTCTACTGTCGCAAATTTTAATGGCGCCAGGGATTGCCTTTTCTATAGTAAATTTTTCAAAAAATAATTTTTTACTGTCGCAAATTTTAATTACGCCAGGGATTGCCTTTTCTATAGTAAATTTTTCAAAAAATAATTTTATACTGTCGCAAATTTTAATTGCGCCAGGGATTGCCTTTTTTATAGTAAATTTTTCAAAAAATAATTTTCTACTTTCGCAAATTTTAATTGCGCCAGGGATTGCCTTTTCTATAGTAAATTTTTCAAAAAAAGAATTTTTTACTGTCGTAAATTTTAATTGCGCCAGGGATTGCCTTTTCTATAGTAAATTTTTCAAAAAATAATTTTTTATTGTCGCAAATTTTAATTGCGCCAGGGATTGCCTTTTCTATAGTAAATTTTTCAAAATTTAATTTTTTACTGTCGCAAATTGTAACTGCGCCAGGGATTACCATTTCTATAGTAAGTTTTTCAAAAAATAATTTTCTACTGTCGCAAATTTTAATTGCGCCAGGGATTGCCTTTTCTATAGTAAATTTTTCAAAAAATAATTTTATGCTGTCGCAAATTTTAATTGCGCCAGGGATTGCCTTTTCTATAGTAAATTTTTTACTGTCGCAAATTTTAATTACGCCAGGGATTGCCTTTTCTATAGTAAATTTTTCAAAAAATAATTTTTTACTGTCGCAAATTTTAAATACGCCAGGGATTGCCTTTTCTATAGTAAATTTTTCAAAAAATAATTTTATACTGTCGCAAATTTTAATTGCGCCAGGGATTGCCTTTTCTATAGTAAATTTTTCAAAAAATAATTTTATCCTGTCGCAAATTTTAATTGCGCCAGGGATTGCCTTTTCTATAGTAAATTTTTCAAAAAATAATTTTCTACTGTCGCAAATTTTAATTGCGCCAGGGATTGCCTTTTCTATAGAAAATTTTTCAAAAAATAATTTTTTACTGTCGCAAATTTTAATTGCGCCAGGGATTGCCTTTTCTATAGTGAATTTTTCACAAATTAATTTTTTACTGTCGCAAATTTTAAATACGTCAGGGATTGCCTTTTCTATAGTAAATTTTTCAAAAAATAATTTTATACTGTCGCAAATTTTAATTGCGCCAGGGATTGCCTTTTCTATAGTAAATTTTTCAAAAAATAATTTTCTATTGTCGCAAATTTTAATTGCGCCAGGGATGGCCTTTTCTATAGTAAATTTTTCAAAAAATAATTTTATACTGTCGCAAATTTTAATTACGCCAGGGATTGCCTTTTCTATAGTGAATTTTTCACAAATTAATTTTTTACTGTCGCAAATTTTAAATACGCCAGGGATTGCCTTTTCCATAGTAAATTTTTCAAAAAATAATTTTATACTGTCGCAAATTTTAATTGCGCCAGGGATTGCCTTTTCTATAGTAAATTTTTCAAAAAATAATTTTTTACTGTCGCAAATTTTAATTACGCCAGGGATTGCCTTTTCTATAGTAAATTATTCAAAAAATAATTTTTTACTGTCGCAAATTTTAATTACGCCAGGGATTGCCTTTTCTACAGTAAATTTTTCAAAAAATAATTTTCTACTGTCGCAAATTTTAATTGCGACAGGGATTGCCTTTTCTATAGTAAATTTTTCAAAAATTAATTTTTTACTGTCGCAAATTGTAACTGCGCCAGGGATTACCATTTCTATAGTAAATTTTTCAAAAAATAATTTTTTACTGTCGCAAATTTTAATTACGCCGGCGATTGCCTTTTCTATAGTAAATTATTCAAAAAATAATTTTTTACTGTCGCAAATTTTAATTACGCCAGGGATTGCCTTTTCTATAGTAAATTTTTCAAAAATTAATTTTTTACTGTCGCAAGTTTTAATTGCGCCAGGGATTGCCTTTTCTATAGTAAATTACTCAAAAAATAATTTTCTACTGTCGCAAATTTTAATTGCGCCAGGGATTGCCTTTTCCATAGTAAATTTTTCAAAAAATAATTTTATACTGTCGCATATTTTAATTGCGCCAGGGATTGCCTTTTCTATAGTAAATTTTTCAAAAAATAATTTTTTACTGTCGCAAATTTTAATTACGCCAGGGATTGCCTTTTCTATAGTAAATTATTCAAAAAATAATTTTTTACTGTCGCAAATTGTAACTGCGCCAGGGATTACCATTTCTATAGTAAATTTTTCAAAAAATAATTTTCTACTGTCGCAAATTTTAATTACGCCAGGGATTGCCTTTTCTACAGTAAATTTTTCAAAAAATAATTTTCTACTGTCGCAAATTTTAATTGCGCCAGGGATTGCCTTTTCTATAGTAAATTTTTCAAAAATTAATTTTTTACTGTCGCAAATTGTAACTGCGCCAGGGATTACCATTTCTATAGTAAATTTTAAAAAAATAATTTTTTACTGTCGCAAATTTTAATTACGCCAGGGATTGCCTTTTCTATAGTAAATTTTTCAAAAAATAATTTTTTACTGTCGCAAATTTTAAATACGCCAGGGATTGCCTTTTCTATAGTAAATTTTTCAAAAAATAATTTTATACTGTCGCAAATTTTAATTACGCCAGGGATTGCCTTTTCTATAGTGAATTTTTCACAAATTAATTTTTTACTGTCGCAAATTTTAAATACGCCAGGGATTGCCTTTTCTATAGTATATTTTTCAAAAAATAATTTTATACTGTCGCAAATTTTAATTGCGCCAGGGATTGCCTTTTCTATAGTAAATTTTTCAAAAAATAATTTTTTACTGTCGCAAATTTTAATTACGCCAGGGATTGCCTTTTCTATAGTAAATTTTTCAAAAAATAATTTTTTGCTGTCGCAAATTTTAAATACGCCAGGGATTGCCTTTTCTATAGTAAATTTTTCAAAAAATAATTTTATACTGTCGCAAATTGTAACTGCGCCAGGGATTACCATTTCTATAGTAAATTTTACAAAAAATAATTTTCTACTGTCGCAAATTTTAATGGCGCCAGGGATTGCCTTTTCTATAGTATATTTTTCAAAAAATAATTTTATATTGTCGCAAATTTTAATTGCGCCAGGGATTGCCTTTTCTATAGTAAATTTTTCAAAAAATAATTTTATCCTGTCGCAAATTTTAATTGCGCCAGGGATTGCCTTTTCTATAGTAAATTTTTCAAAAAATAATTTTATACTGTCGCAAATTGTAACTGCGCCAGGGATTACCATTTCTATAGTAAATTTTACAAAAAATAATTTTCTACTGTCGCAAATTTTAATGGCGCCAGGGATTGCCTTTTCTATAGTAAATTTTTCAAAAAATAATTTTTTACTGTCGCAAATTTTAATTACGCCAGGGATTGCCTTTTCTATAGTAAATTTTTCAAAAAATAATTTTATACTGTCGCAAATTTTAATTGCGCCAGGGATTGCCTTTTCTATAGTAAATTTTTCAAAAAATAATTTTTTACTGTCGTAAATTTTAATTGCGCCAGGGATTGCCTTTTCTATAGTAAATTTTTCAAAAAATAATTTTATACTGTCGCAAATTTTAATTGCGCCAGGGATTGCCTTTTCTACAGTAAATTTTTCAAAAAATAATTTTCTACTGTCGCAAATTTTAATTGCGCCAGGGATTGCCTTTTCTGTAGTAAATTTTTCAAAATTTAATTTTTTACTGTCGCAAATTGTAACTGCGCCAGGGATTACCATTTCTATAGTAAATTTTACAAAAAATAATTTTCTACTGTCGCAAATTTTAATGGCGCCAGGGATTGCCTTTTCTATAGTAAATTTTTCAAAAAATAATTTTTTACTGTCGCAAATTTTAATTACGCCAGGGATTGCCTTTTCTATAGTAAATTTTTCAAAAAATTATTTTATACTGTCGCAAATTTTAATTGCGCCAGGGATTGCCTTTTTTATAGTAAATTTTTCAAAAAATAATTTTCTACTTTCGCAAATTTTAATTGCGCCAGGGATTGCCTTTTCTATAGTAAATTTTTCAAAAAATAATTTTTTACTGTCGTAAATTTTAATTGCGCCAGGGATTGCCTTTTCTATAGTAAATTTTTCAAAAAATAATTTTTTATTGTCGCAAATTTTAATTGCGCCAGGGATTGCCTTTTCTATAGTAAATTTTTCAAAAAATAATTTTCTACTGTCGCAAATTTTAATTGCGCCAGGGATTGCCTTTTCTATAGTAAATTTTTCACATATTAATTTTTTACTGTCGCAAAATTTAATTGCGCCAGGGATTGCCTTTTCTATAGTAAATTTTTCAAAAAATAATTTTCTACTGTCGCAAATTTTAATTGCGCCAGGGATTGCCTTTTCTATAGTAAATTTTTCAAAATTTAATTTTTTACTGTCGCAAATTGTAACTGCGCCAGGGATTACCATTTCTATAGTAAGTTTTTCAAAAAATAATTTTCTACTGTCGCAAATTTTAATTGCGCCAGGGATTGCCTTTTCTATAGTAAATTTTTCAAAAAATAATTTTATGCTGTCGCAAATTTTAATTGCGCCAGGGATTGCCTTTTCTATAGTAAATTTTTTACTGTCGCAAATTTTAATTACGCCAGGGATTGCCTTTTCTATAGTAAATTTTTCAAAAAATAATTTTTTACTGTCGCAAATTTTAAATACGCCAGGGATTGCCTTTTCTATAGTAAATTTTTCAAAAAATAATTTTATACTGTCGCAAATTTTAATTGCGCCAGGGATTGCCTTTTCTATAGTAAATTTTTCAAAAAATAATTTTATCCTGTCGCAAATTTTAATTGCGCCAGGGATTGCCTTTTCTATAGTAAATTTTTCAAAAAATAATTTTCTACTGTCGCAAATTTTAATTGCGCCAGGGATTGCCTTTTCTATAGAAAATTTTTCAAAAAATAATTTTTTACTGTCGCAAATTTTAATTGCGCCAGGGATTGCCTTTTCTATAGTGAATTTTTCACAAATTAATTTTTTACTGTCGCAAATTTTAAATACGTCAGGGATTGCCTTTTCTATAGTAAATTTTTCAAAAAATAATTTTATACTGTCGCAAATTTTAATTGCGCCAGGGATTGCCTTTTCTATAGTAAATTTTTCAAAAAATAATTTTCTATTGTCGCAAATTTTAATTGCGCCAGGGATGGCCTTTTCTATAGTAAATTTTTCAAAAAATAATTTTATACTGTCGCAAATTTTAATTACGCCAGGGATTGCCTTTTCTATAGTGAATTTTTCACAAATTAATTTTTTACTGTCGCAAATTTTAAATACGCCAGGGATTGCCTTTTCTATAGTAAATTTTTCAAAAAATAATTTTATACTGTCGCAAATTGTAACTGCGCCAGGGATTACCATTTCTATAGTAAATTTTACAAAAAATAATTTTCTACTGTCGCAAATTTTAATGGCGCCAGGGATTGCCTTTTCTATAGTAAATTTTCCAAAAAATAATTTTTTACTGTCGCAAATTTTAATTACGCCAGGGATTGCCTTTTCTATAGTAAATTTTTCAAAAATAATTTTATACTGTCGCAAATTTTAATTGCGCCAGGGATTGCCTTTTCTATAGTAAATTTTTCAAAAAATAATTTTTTACTGTCGCAAATTTTAATGGCGCCAGGGATTGCCTTTTCTATAGTAAATTTTTCAAAAAATAATTTTATACTGTCGCAAATTTTAATTGCGCCAGGGATTGCCTTTTCTATAGTAAATTATTCAAAAAATAATTTTCTACTATCGCAAATTTTAATTGCGCCAGGGATTGCCTTTTCTATAGTAAATTTTTCAAAAAATAATTTTATACTGTCGCAAATTTTAATTGCGCCAGGGATTGCCTTTTCTATAGTAAATTTTTCAAAAATAATTTTTTACTGTCGCAAATTTTAATTACGCCAGGGATTGCCTTTTCTATAGTAAATTTTTCAAAAAATAATTTTTTACTGTCGCAAATTTTAAATACGCCAGGGATTGCCTTTTCTATAGTAAATTTTTCAAAAAATAATTTTATACTGTCGCAAATTTTAATTACGCCAGGGATTGCCTTTTCTATAGTGAATTTTTCACAAATTAATTTTTTACTGTCGCAAATTTTAAATACGCCAGGGATTGCCTTTTCTCTATAGTATATTTTTCAAAAAATAATTTTATACTGTCGCAAATTTTAATTGCGCCAGGGATTGCCTTTTCTATAGTAAATTATTCAAAAAATAATTTTTTACTGTCGCAAATTTTAATTACGCCAGGGATTGCTTTTTCTATAGTAAATTTTTCAAAAAATAATTTTTTACTGTCGCAAATTTTAATTGCGCCAGGGATTGCCTTTTCTATAGTAAATTTTTCAAAAAATAATTTTTTACTGTCGCAAATTTTAATTGCGCCAGGGATTGCCTTTTCTATAGTAAATTTTTCAAAAAATAATTTTATACTGTCGCAAATTTTAATTGCGCCAGGGATTGCCTTTTCTATAGTAAATTTTTCAAAAAATAATTTTTTACTGTCGCAAATTTTAATTACGCCAGGGATTGCCTTTTCTATAGTAAATTTTTCAAAAAATAATTTTTTACTGTCGCAAATTTTAAATACGCCAGGGATTGCCTTTTCTATAGTAAATTTTTCAAAAAATAATTTTATACTGTCGCAAATTTTAATTACGCCAGGGATTGCCTTTTCTATAGTGAATTTTTCACAAATTAATTTTTTACTCTCGCAAATTTTAAATACGCCAGGGATTGCCTTTTCTATAGTATATTTTTCAAAAAATAATTTTATACTGTCGCAAATTTTAATTGCGCCAGGGATTGCCTTTTCTATAGTAAATTTTTCAAAAAATAATTTTTTACTGTCGCAAATTTTAATTACGCCAGGGATTGCCTTTTCTATAGTAAATTTTTCAAAAAATAATTTTTTGCTGTCGCAAATTTTAAATACGCCAGGGATTGCCTTTTCTATAGTAAATTTTTCAAAAAATAATTTTATACTGTCGCAAATTGTAACTGCGCCAGGGATTACCATTTCTATAGTAAATTTTACAAAAAATAATTTTCTACTGTCGCAAATTTTAATGGCGCCAGGGATTGCCTTTTCTATAGTAAATTTTTCAAAAAATAATTTTTTACTGTCGCAAATTTTAATTACGCCAGGGATTGCCTTTTCTATAGTAAATTTTTCAAAAAATAATTTTATACTGTCGCAAATTTTAATTGCGCCAGGGATTGCCTTTTTTATAGTAAATTTTTCAAAAAATAATTTTCTACTTTCGCAAATTTTAATTGCGCCAGGGATTGCCTTTTCTATAGTAAATTTTTCAAAAAATAATTTTTTACTGTCGTAAATTTTAATTGCGCCAGGGATTGCCTTTTCTATAGTAAATTTTTCAAAAAATAATTTTATACTGTCGCAAATTTTAATTGCGCCAGGGATTGCCTTTTCTACAGTAAATTTTTCAAAAAATAATTTTCTACTGTCGCAAATTTTAATTGCGCCAGGGATTGCCTTTTCTGTAGTAAATTTTTCAAAATTTAATTTTTTACTGTCGCAAATTGTAACTGCGCCAGGGATTACCATTTCTATAGTAAATTTTACAAAAAATAATTTTCTACTGTCGCAAATTTTAATGGCGCCAGGGATTGCCTTTTCTATAGTAAATTTTTCAAAAAATAATTTTTTACTGTCGCAAATTTTAATTACGCCAGGGATTGCCTTTTCTATAGTAAATTTTTCAAAAAATAATTTTATACTGTCGCAAATTTTAATTGCGCCAGGGATTGCCTTTTTTATAGTAAATTTTTCAAAAAATAATTTTCTACTTTCGCAAATTTTAATTGCGCCAGGGATTGCCTTTTCTATAGTAAATTTTTCAAAAAATAATTTTTTACTGTCGTAAATTTTAATTGCGCCAGGGATTGCCTTTTCTATAGTAAATTTTTCAAAAAATAATTTTTTATTGTCGCAAATTTTAATTGCGCCAGGGATTGCCTTTTCTATAGTAAATTTTTCAAAATTTAATTTTTTACTGTCGCAAATTGTAACTGCGCCAGGGATTACCATTTCTATAGTAAGTTTTTCAAAAAATAATTTTCTACTGTCGCAAATTTTAATTGCGCCAGGGATTGCCTTTTCTATAGTAAATTTTTCAAAAAATAATTTTATGCTGTCGCAAATTTTAATTGCGCCAGGGATTGCCTTTTCTATAGTAAATTTTTTACTGTCGCAAATTTTAATTACGCCAGGGATTGCCTTTTCTATAGTAAATTTTTCAAAAAATAATTTTTTACTGTCGCAAATTTTAAATACGCCAGGGATTGCCTTTTCTATAGTAAATTTTTCAAAAAATAATTTTATACTGTCGCAAATTTTAATTGCGCCAGGGATTGCCTTTTCTATAGTAAATTTTTCAAAAAATAATTTTATCCTGTCGCAAATTTTAATTGCGCCAGGGATTGCCTTTTCTATAGTAAATTTTTCAAAAAATAATTTTCTACTGTCGCAAATTTTAATTGCGCCAGGGATTGCCTTTTCTATAGAAAATTTTTCAAAAAATAATTTTTTACTGTCGCAAATTTTAATTGCGCCAGGGATTGCCTTTTCTATAGTGAATTTTTCACAAATTAATTTTTTACTGTCGCAAATTTTAAATACGTCAGGGATTGCCTTTTCTATAGTAAATTTTTCAAAAAATAATTTTATACTGTCGCAAATTTTAATTGCGCCAGGGATTGCCTTTTCTATAGTAAATTTTTCAAAAAATAATTTTCTATTGTCGCAAATTTTAATTGCGCCAGGGATGGCCTTTTCTATAGTAAATTTTTCAAAAAATAATTTTATACTGTCGCAAATTTTAATTACGCCAGGGATTGCCTTTTCTATAGTGAATTTTTCACAAATTAATTTTTTACTGTCGCAAATTTTAAATACGCCAGGGATTGCCTTTTCCATAGTAAATTTTTCAAAAAATAATTTTATACTGTCGCAAATTTTAATTGCGCCAGGGATTGCCTTTTCTATAGTAAATTTTTCAAAAAATAATTTTTTACTGTCGCAAATTTTAATTACGCCAGGGATTGCCTTTTCTATAGTAAATTATTCAAAAAATAATTTTTTACTGTCGCAAATTTTAATTACGCCAGGGATTGCCTTTTCTACAGTAAATTTTTCAAAAAATAATTTTCTACTGTCGCAAATTTTAATTGCGACAGGGATTGCCTTTTCTATAGTAAATTTTTCAAAAATTAATTTTTTACTGTCGCAAATTGTAACTGCGCCAGGGATTACCATTTCTATAGTAAATTTTTCAAAAAATAATTTTTTACTGTCGCAAATTTTAATTACGCCGGCGATTGCCTTTTCTATAGTAAATTATTCAAAAAATAATTTTTTACTGTCGCAAATTTTAATTACGCCAGGGATTGCCTTTTCTATAGTAAATTTTTCAAAAATTAATTTTTTACTGTCGCAAGTTTTAATTGCGCCAGGGATTGCCTTTTCTATAGTAAATTACTCAAAAAATAATTTTCTACTGTCGCAAATTTTAATTGCGCCAGGGATTGCCTTTTCCATAGTAAATTTTTCAAAAAATAATTTTATACTGTCGCATATTTTAATTGCGCCAGGGATTGCCTTTTCTATAGTAAATTTTTCAAAAAATAATTTTTTACTGTCGCAAATTTTAATTACGCCAGGGATTGCCTTTTCTATAGTAAATTATTCAAAAAATAATTTTTTACTGTCGCAAATTGTAACTGCGCCAGGGATTACCATTTCTATAGTAAATTTTTCAAAAAATAATTTTCTACTGTCGCAAATTTTAATTACGCCAGGGATTGCCTTTTCTACAGTAAATTTTTCAAAAAATAATTTTCTACTGTCGCAAATTTTAATTGCGCCAGGGATTGCCTTTTCTATAGTAAATTTTTCAAAAATTAATTTTTTACTGTCGCAAATTGTAACTGCGCCAGGGATTACCATTTCTATAGTAAATTTTAAAAAAATAATTTTTTACTGTCGCAAATTTTAATTACGCCAGGGATTGCCTTTTCTATAGTAAATTATTCAAAAAATAATTTTTTACTGTCGCAAATTTTAATTACGCCAGGGATTGCCTTTTCTATAGTAAATTTTTCAAAAATTAATTTTTAACTGTCGCAAGTTTTAATTGCACCAGGGATTGCCTTTTCTATAGTAAATTATTCAAAAAATAATTTTCTACTGTCGCAAATTTTAATTGCGCCAGGGATTGCCTTTTCTATAGTAAATTTTTCAAAAAATAATTTTATGCTGTCGCAAATTTTAATTGCGCCAGGGATTGCCTTTTCTATAGTAAATTTTTCAAAAAATAATTTTTTACTGTCGCAAATTTTAATTACGCCAGGGATTGCCTTTTCTATAGTAAATTATTCAAAAAATAATTTTTTACTGTCGCAAATTGTAACTGCGCCAGGGATTACCATTTCTATAGTAAATTTTTCAAAAAATAATTTTCTTGTCGCAAATTTTAATTAAGCCAGGGATTGCCTTTTCTATAGTAAATTATTCAAAAAATAATTTTATACTGTCGCAAATTTTAATTGCGCCAGGGATTGCCTTTTCTATAGTAAATTATTCAAAAAATATTTTTTTACTGTCGCAAATTTTGATTGCGCCAGGGATTGCCTTTTCTATAGTAAATTTTTCAAAAAATAATTTTTTACTGTCGCAAATTTTAATTACGCCAGGGATTGCCTTTTCTATAGTAAATTATTCAAAAAATAATTTTTTACTGTCGCAAATTGTAACTGCGCCAGGGATTACCATTTCTATAGTAAATTTTTCAAAAAATAATTTTCTACTGTCGCAAATTTTAATTACGCCAGGGATTGCCTTTCCTATAATAAATTTTTCAAAAATTAATTCTTTACTGTCGCAAATTTTAATTACGCCAGGGATTGTCTTTTCTATAGTAAATTTTTCAAAAAATAATTTTTTACTGTCGCAAATTTTAATTACGCCAGGGATTGCCTCTTCTACAGTAAATTTTTCAAAAAATAATTTTTTACTGTCGCAAATTTTAATTACGCCAGGGATTGCCTTTTCTATAGTAAATTTTTCAAAAAATAATTTTTTAATGTCGCAAGTTTTAATTGCGCCAGGGTTTGCCTTTTCTATAGTAAATTTCTCAAAAAATAATTTTCTACTGTCGAAAATTTTAATTGCGCCAGGGATTGCCTTTTCTATAGTAAATTTATCAAAATTTAATTTTCTACTGTCGCAAATTGTAACTGCGCCAGGGATTACCATTTCTATAGTAAATTTTTCAAAAATTAATTTTTTACTTACGCAAGTTTTAATTGCGCCAGGGATTGCCTTTTCTATAGTAAATTTTTCAAAAAATATTTTTTTACTGTCGCAAATTTTAATTACGCCAGGGATTGCCTTTTCTACAGTAAATTTTTCAAAAAATTATTTTCTACTGTCGCAAATTTTAATTGCGCCAGGGATTGCCTTATCTATAGTAAATTTTTCAAAAATTAATTTTTAACTGTCGCAAGTTTTAATTGCGCCAGGTATTGCCTTTTCTATAGTAAATTATTCAAAAAATAATTTTCTACTGTCGCAAATTTTAATTGCGCCAGGGATTGCCTTTTCTATAGTAAATTTTTCAAAAAATAATTTTTTACTGTCGCAAATTTTAATTACGCCAGGGATTGCCTTTTCTACAGTAAATCTTTCAAAAAATAATTTTCTACTGTCGCAAATTGTAACTGCGCCAGGGATTACCATTTCTATAGTAAATTTTTCACAAATTAATTTTTTACTGTCGCAAATTTTAAATACGCCAGGGATTGCCTTTTCTATAGTAAATTTTTCAAAAATTAATTTTTTACTGTCGCAAATTTTAATTACGCCAGGGATTGCCTTTTCTATAGTAAATTTTTCAAAAAATAATTTTTTACTGTCGCAAATTTTAATTACGCCAGGGATTGCCTTTTCTACAGTAAATTTTTCAAAAAATAATTTTCTACTGTCGCAAATTTTAATTGTGCCAGGGATTGACTTTTCTATAGTAAATTTTTCAAAAATTAATTTTTTACTCTCGCAAATTTTAATTACGCCAGGGATTGCCTTTTCTATAGTAAATTTTTCAAAAAATAATTTTTTACTGTCGCAGATTTTAATTACGCCAGGGATTGCCTTTTCTACAGTAAATTTTTCATAAAATAATTTTCTACTTTCGCAAATTTTAATTGCGCCAGGGATTGCCTTTTCTATAGTAAATTTTTCAAAAATTAATTTTTTACTGTCGCAAATTGTAACTGCGCAGGGATTACCATTTCTATAGTAAATTTTTCAAAAAATAATTTTTTACTGTCGCAAATTTTAATTACGCCAGGGATTGCCTTTTCTATAGTAAATTATTCAAAAAATAATTTTCTACTGTCGCAACTTTTAATTGCGCCAGGGATTGCCTTTTCTATAGTAAATTTTTCAAAAAATAATTTTATACTGTCGCAAATTTTAATTGCGCCAGGGATTGCCTTTTCTATAGTAAATTTTTCAAAAAATAATTTTTTAATGTCGCAAGTTTTAATTGCAACAGGGATTGCCTTTTCTATAGTAAATTTTTCAAAATTTAATTTTATACTTTCGCAAATTTTAATTGCGCCAGGGATTGCCTTTTCTATAGTAAATTATTCAAAAAATAATTTTCTACTGTCGCAAATTTTAATTGCGCCAGGGATTGCCTTTTCTATAGTAAATTATTCAAAAAATAATTTTTTACTGTCGCAAATTGTAACTGCGCCAGGGATTACCATTTCTATAGTAAATTTTTCAAAAAATAATTTTCTTGTCGCAAATTTTAATTACGCCAGGGATTGCCTTTTCTATAGTAAATTATTCAAAAAATAATTTTATACTGTCGCAAATTTTAATTGCGCCAGGGATTGCCTTTTCTATAGTAAATTATTCAAAAAATATTTTTTTACTGTCGCAAATTTTGATTGCGCCAGGGATTGCCTTTTCTATAGTAAATTTTTCAAAAAATAATTTTTTACTGTCGCAAATTTTAATTACGCCAGGGATTGCCTTTTCTATAGTAAATTATTCAAAAAATAATTTTTTACTGTCGCAAATTGTAACTGCGCCAGGGATTACCGTTTCTATAGTAAATTTTTCAAAAAATAATTTTCTACTGTCGCAAATTTTAATTACGCCAGGGATTGCCTTTCCTATAATAAATTTTTCAAAAATTAATTTTTTACTGTCGCAAATTTTAATTACGCCAGGGATTGTCTTTTCTATAGTAAATTTTTCAAAAAATAATTTTTTACTGTCGCAAATTTTAATTACGCCAGGGATTGCCTCTTCTACAGTAAATTTTTCAAAAAATAATTTTTTACTGTCGCAAATTTTAATTACGCCAGGGATTGCCTTTTCTATAGTAAATTTTTCAAAAAATAATTTTTAATGTCGCAAGTTTTAATTGCGCCAGGGTTTGCCTTTTCTATAGTAAATTTTTCAAAAAATAATTTTCTACTGTCGCAAATTTTAATTGCGCCAGGGATTGCCTTTTCTATAGTAAATTTATCAAAATTTAATTTTCTACTGTCACAAATTGTAACTGCGCCAGGGATTACCATTTCTATAGTAAATTTTTCAAAAATTAATTTTTTACTTACGCAAGTTTTAATTGCGCCAGGGATTGCCTTTTCTATAGTAAATTTTTCAAAAAATATTTTTTTACTGTCGCAAATTTTAATTACGCCAGGGATTGCCTTTTCTACAGTAAATTTTTCAAAAAATTATTTTCTACTGTCGCAAATTTTAATTGCGCCAGGGATTGCCTTATCTATAGTAAATTTTTCAAAAATTAATTTTTTACTGTCGCAAGTTTTAATTGCGCCAGGTATTGCCTTTTCTATAGTAAATTATTCAAAAAATAATTTTCTACTGTCGCAAATTTTAATTGCGCCAGGGATTGCCTTTTCTATAGTAAATTTTTCAAAAAATAATTTTTTACTGTCGCAAATTTTAATTACGCCAGGGATTGCCTTTTCTACAGTAAATTTTTCAAAAAATGATTTTCTACTGTCGCAAATTGTAACTGCGCCAGGGATTACCATTTCTATAGTAAATTTTTCACAAATTAATTTTTTACTGTCGCAAATTTTAAATACGCCAGGGATTGCCTTTTCTATAGTAAATTTTTCAAAAATTAATTTTTTACTGTCGCAAATTTTAATTACGCCAGGGATTGCCTTTTCTATAGTAAATTTTTCAAAAAATAATTTTTACTGTCGCAAATTTTAATTACGCCAGGGATTGCCTTTTCTACAGTAAATTTTTCAAAAAATAATTTTCTACTGTCGCAAATTTTAATTGTGCCAGGGATTGACTTTTCTATAGTAAATTTTTCAAAAATTAATTTTTTACTCTCGCAAATTTTAATTACGCCAGGGATTGCCTTTTCTATAGTAAATTTTTCAAAAAATAATTTTTTACTGTCGCAGATTTTAATTACGCCAGGGATTGCCTTTTCTACAGTAAATTTTTCATAAAATAATTTTCTACTTTCGCAAATTTTAATTGCGCCAGGGATTGCCTTTTCTATAGTAAATTTTTCAAAAATTAATTTTTTACTGTCGCAAATTGTAACTGCGCCAGGGATTACCATTTCTATAGTAAATTTTTCAAAAAATAATTTTTTACTGTCGCAAATTTTAATTACGCCAGGGATTGCCTTTTCTATAGCAAATTATTCAAAAAATAATTTTCTACTGTCGCAACTTTTAATTGCGCCAGGGATTGCCTTTTCTATAGTAAATTTTTCAAAAAATAATTTTATACTGTCGCAAATTTTAATTGCGCCAGGGATTGCCTTTTCTATAGTAAATTTTTCAAAAATAATTTTTTAATGTCGCAAGTTTTAATTGCGCCAGGGATTGCCTTTTCTATAGTAAATTTATCAAAATTTAATTTTATACTTTCGCAAATTTTAATTGCGCCAGGTATTGCCTTTTCTATAGTAAATTTTTCAAAAAATAATTTTCTACTGTCGCAAATTTTAATTGCGCCAGGGATTGCCTTTTCTATAGTAAATTATTCAAAAAATAATTTTTTACTGTCGCAAATTGTAACTGCGCCAGGGATTGCCTTTTCTATAGTAAATTTTTCAAAAATTAATTTTTTACTGTCGCAAGTTTTAATTGCGCCAGGGATTGCCTTTTCTATAGTAAATTATTCAAAAAATAATTTTTTACTGTCGCAAATTTTAATTACGCCAGGGATTGCCTTTTCTATAGTAAATTTTTCAAAAAATAATTTTCTACTGTCGCAAATTTTAATTGCGCCAGGGATTGCCTTTTCTATAGTAAATTTTTCAAAAAATAATTTTTTACTTTCGCAAATTTTAATTGCGCCTTTTCTATAGTAAATTTATCAAAATTTAATTTTATACTGTCGCAAATTTTAATTGCTTCAGGGATTGCCTTTTCTATAGTAAATTTTTCAAAATATAATTTTATACTGTCGCAAATTTTAATTACGCCAGGGATTTCCTCTTCTACAGTAAATTTTTCACATATTAATTTTTTACTGTCGCAAATTTTAATTGCGCCAGGGATTGCTTTTCTATAGTAAATTTATCAAAATTTAATTTTATACTGTCGCAAATTTTAATTACGCCAGGGATTGCCTTTTCTATAGTAAATTTTTCAAAAAATTAATTTAAACTGTCGCAAATTTTAAATACCCCAGGGATTGCCTTTTCTATAGTAAATTTTTCAAAAATTAATTTTTTACTGTCGCAAATTTTAATTACGCCAGGGATTGCCTTTTCTATAGTAAATTTTTCAAAAAATAATTTTTTACTGTCGCAAATTTTAATTACGCCAGGGATTGCCCTTTCTACAGTAAATTTTTCAAAAAATAATTTTCTACTGTAGCAAATTTTAATTGCGCCAGGGATTGCCTTTTCTATAGTAAATTTTTCAAAAATTAATTTTTTACTGTCGCAAATTTTAATTACGCCAGGGATTGCCTTTTCTATAGTAAATTTTTCAAAAAATAATTTTCTACTGTCGCAAATTTTAATTACGCCAGGGATTGCCTTTTCTATAGTAAATTTTTCAAAAAATAATTTTTTACTGTCGCAAGTTTTAATTGCGCCAGGGATTGCCTTTTCTATAGTAAATTATTCAAAAAATAATTTTATACTGTCGCAAATTTTAATTGCGCCAGGGATTGCCTCTTCTACAGTAAATTTTTCAAAAAATAATTTTTTACTGTCGCAAATTTTAATTACGCCAGGGATTGCCTTTTCTATAGTAAATTTTTCAAAAAATAATTTTTTACTGTCGCAAGTTTTAATTGCACCAGGGATTGCCTTTTCTATAGTAAATTTTTCAAAAAATAATTTTCTACTGTCGCAAATTTTAATTGCGCCAGGGATTTCCTTTTCTATAGTAAATTTATCAAAATTTAATTTTCTACTGTCGCAAATTTTAATTGCGCCAGGGATGGCCTTTTCTATAGTAAATTTTTCAAAAAATAATTTTCTACTGTCGCAAATTTTAATTGCGCCAGGGATTGCCTTTTCTATAGTAAATTTTTCAAAAAATAATTTTTTACTGTCGCAAGTTTTAATTGCGCCAGGGATTGCCTTTTCTATAGTAAATTATTCAAAAAATAATTTTTTACTGTCGCAAATTTTAATTACGCCAGGGATTGCCTTTTCTATAGTAAATTTTTCAAAAAATAATTTTTTACTGTCGGAAGTTTTAATTGCGCCAGGGATTGCCTTTTATATAGTAAATTTATCAAAATTTTATTTTATACTGTCGCAAATTTTAATTGCGCCAGGGATTGCCTTTTCTATAGTAAATTTTTCAAAAAATAATTTTTTAATGTCGCAAGTTTTAATTGCGCCAGGGATTGCCTTTTCTATAGTAAATTATTCAAAAAATAATTTTTTACTGTCGCAAATTTTAATTGCGCCAGGGATTACCTTTTCTATAGTAAATTTTTCAAAAAATAATTTTTTACTGTCGCAAGTTTTAATTGCGCCAGGGATTGCCTTTTCTATAGCAATTTTTTCACAAATTAATTTTTTACTGTCGCAAATTTTAAATACGCCAGGGATTGCCTTTTTTATAGTAAATTTTTCAAAAAATAATTTTTTACTGTCGCAAGTTTTAATTGCGCCAGGGATTGCCTTTTCTATAGTAAATTTTTCAAAAATTAATTTTTTACTGTCGCAAATTGTAACTGCGCCAGGGGTTACCATTTCTATAGTAAATTTTTCACAAATTAACTTTTTACTGTCGCAAATTTTAAATACGCCAGGGATTGCCTTTTCTATAGCAAATTTTTCAAAAAATTAATTTTTTACTGTCGCAAATTTTAAATACGCCAGGGATGCCTTTTAAATAGTAAATTTTTCAAAAATTAATTTTTTACTGTCGCAAATTTTAATTACGCCAGGGATTGCCTTTTCTATAGTAAATTTTTTCAAAAAAAAAATTTTTATACTGTCGCAAATTTTAATTGCGCCAGGGATTGCCTTTCCTATAGTAAATTATTCAAAAAATAATTTTTTATTGTCGCAAATTTTAATTTCGCCAGGGATTGCCTTTTCTATAGTAAATTTATCAAAATTTAATTTTATACTGTCGCAAATTTTAATTGCGCCAGGGATTGCCTTTTCTATAGTAAATTTTTCAAAAAATAATTTTATACTGTCGCAAATTTTAATTGCGCCAAGGATTGCCTCTTCTACAGTAAATTTTTCAAAAAATAATTTTTTACTGTCGCAAATTTTAATTACGCCAGGGATTGCCTTTTCTATAGTAAATTTTTCACAAATTAATTTTTTACTGTCGCAAATATTAAATACGCCAGGGATTGCCTTTTCTATAGTAAATTTTTCAAAAAATAATTTTTTACTGTCGCAAATTTTAATTACGCCAGGGATTGCCTTTTCTATAGTAAATTATTCAAAAAATAATTTTTTACTGTCGCAAATTTTAATTGCGCCAGGGATTACCTTTTCTATAGTAAATTTTTCAAAAAATAATTTTTTACTCTCGCAAGTATTAATTGCGCCAGGGATTGCCTTTTCTATAGCAATTTTTTCACAAATTAATTTTTTACTGTCGCAAAATTTAAATACGCCAGGGATTGCCTTTTTTATAGTAAATTTTTCAAAAAATAATTTTTTACTGTCGCAAGTTTTAATTGCGCCAGGGATTGCCTTTTCTATAGTAAATTATTCAAAAAATAATTTTATACTGTCGCAAATTTTAATTGCGCCAGGGATTGCCTCTTCTACAGTAAATTTTTCAAAAAATAATTTTTTACTGTCGCAAATTTTAATTACGCCAGGGATTGCCTTTTCTATAGTAAATTTTTCAAAAAATAATTTTTTACTGTCGCAAGTTTTAATTGCACCAGGGATTGCCTTTTCTATAGTAAATTTTCCAAAAAATAATTTTCTACTGTCGCAAATTTTAATTGCGCCAGGGATTTCCTTTTCTATAGTAAATTTATCAAAATTTAATTTTCTACTGTGGCAAATTTTAATTGCGCCAGGGATGGCCTTTTCTATAGTAAATTTTCAAAAAATAATTTTCTACTGTCGCAAATTTTAATTGCGCCAGGGATTGCCTTTTCTAAAGTAAATTTTTCAAAAAATAATTTTTTAATGTCGCAAGTTTTAATTGCGCCAGGGATTGCCTTTTCTATAGTAAATTATTCAAAAAATAATTTTTTACTGTCGCAAATTTTAATTGCGCCAGGGATTACCTTTTCTATAGTAAATTTTTCAAAAAATAATTTTTTACTGTCGCAAGTTTTAATTGCGCCAGGGATTGCCTTTTCTATAGCAATTTTTTCACAAATTAATTTTTTACTGTCGCAAATTTTAAATACGCCAGGGATTTCCTTTTTTATAGTAAATTTTTCAAAAAATAATTTTTTACTGTCGCAAGTTTTAATTGCGCCAGGGATTGCCTTTTCTATAGTAAATTTTTCAAAAATTAATTTTTTACTGTCGCAAATTGTAACTGCGCCAGGGGTTACCAATTTCTATAGTAAATTTTTCACAAATTAACTTTTTACTGTCGCAAATTTTAAATACGCCAGGGATTGCCTTTTCTATAGCAAATTTTTCAAAAAATTAATTTTTACTGTCGCAAATTTTAAATACGCAGGGATGCCTTTTAAATAGTAAATTTTTCAAAAATTAATTTTTTACTGTCGCAAATTTTAATTACGCCAGGGATTGCCTTTTCTATAGTAAATTTTTCACAAATTAATTTTTTACTGTCGCAAATTTTAAATACGCCAGGGATTGCCTTTTCTATAGTAAATTTTTCAAAAAATAATTTTTTACTGTCGCAAATTTTAATTACGCCAGGTATTGCCTCTTCTACAGTAAATTTTTCAAAAAATAATTTTTTACTGTCGCAAATTTTAATTGCGCCAGGGATTGCCTTTTCTATAGTAAATTTTTCAAGAAATAATTTTTTACTGTCGCAAATTTTAATTGCGCCAGGGATGGCCTTTTCTACAGTAAATTTTTCAAAAATAATTTTCTACTGTCGCAAATTTTAATTACGCTAGGGATTGCCTCTTCTACAGTAAATTTTTCAAAAAATAATTTTTTACTGTCGCAAATTTTAATTGCGCCAGGGATTGCCTTTTCTATAGTAAATTTTTCAAAAAATAATTTTTTACTGTCGCAAATTTTAATTGAGCCAGTGATGGCCTTTTCTACAGTAAATTTTTCAAAAAATAATTTTTTACTGTCGCAAATTTTAAATACGCCAGGGATTGCCTTTTCTATAGTAAATTATTCAATAAATAATTTTTTACTGTCGCAAATTTTAATTACGCCAGGGATTGCCTTTTCTATAGTAAATTATTCACAAATTAATTTTTTACTGTCGCAAATTTTAATTACGCCAGGGATTGCCTTTTCTATAGTAATTTTTCAAGAAATAATTTTTTACTGTCGCAAATTTTAATTGCGCCAGGGATGGCCTTTTCTACAGTAAATTTTTCAAAAATAATTTTCTACTGTCGCAAATTTTAATTACGCCAGGGATTGCCTCTTCTACAGTAAATTTTTCAAAAAATAATTTTCTACTGTCGCAAATTTTAATTACGCCAGGGATTGCCTCTTCTACAGTAAATTTTTCAAAAAATAATTTTTTACTGTCGCAAATTTTAATTGCGCCAGGGATTGCCTTTTCTATAGTAAATTTTTCAAAAAATAATTTTTTACTGTCGCAAATTTTAATTGAGCCAGGGATTGCCTTTTCTATAGTAAATTTTTCAAAAAATAATTTTTTACTGTCGCAAATTTTAATTACGCCAGGGATTGCCTTTTCTATAGTAAATTATTCACAAATTAATTTTTTACTGTAGCAAATTTTAATTACGCCAGGGATTGCCTTTTCTACAGTAAATTTTTCAAAAAATAATTTTTTACTGTCGCAAATGTTAATTGCGCCAGGGATGGCCTATTCTATAGTAAATTTTTCAAAAAATAATTTTCTATTGTCGCAAATTTTAATTGCGCCAGGGTTTGCCTTTTCTATAATAAATTTTTCAAAAAATAATTTTATACTGTCGCAAATTTTAATTGCGCCAGGGATTGCCTTTTCTATAGTAAATTTATCAAAATTTAATTTTATACTGTCGCAAATTTTAATTACGCCAGGGATTGCCTTTTCTATAGTAAATTTTTCAAAAAATAATTTTTTACTGTCGCAAATTTTAATTACGCCAGGGATTGCCTTTTCTATAGTAAATTTTTCAAAAAATAATTTTTTACTGTCGCAAGTTTTAATTGCGCCAGGGATTGCCTTTTCTATAGTAAATTTTTCAAAAAATAATTTATTACTGTCGCAAATTTTAATTACGCCAGGGATTGCCTTTTCTATAGTAAATTTTTCAAAAAATAATTTTTACTGTCGCAAGTTTTAATTGCGCCAGGGATTGCATTTCTATAGTAAATTTATCAAAATTTAATTTTCTACTGTCGCAAATTTTAACTACGCCAGGGATTTCCTTTTCTATAGTAAATTTTTCAAAAAATAATTTTCTACTGTCGCAAATTTTAATTGCGCCAGGGATTGCCTTTTCTACAGTAAATTTTTCAAAAAATAATTTTTTACTGTCGCAAATTTTAATTACGCCAGGGATTGCCTTTTCTATAGTAAATTTTTCAAAAAATAATTTTTTACTGTCGCAAATTTTAATTGCGCCAGGGATTGCCTTTTCTATAGTAAATTTTTCAAAAAATAATTTTTTACTGTCGCAAATTTTAAATACGCCAGGGATTGCCTTTTCTATAGTAAATTTTTCAAAAATTAATTTTTTACTGTCGCAAATTTTAATTACGCCAGGGATTGCCTTTTCTATAGTAAATTTTTCAAAAAATAATTTTTTACTGTCGCAAATTTTAATTACGCCAGGGATTGCCTTTTCTACAGTAAATTTTTCAAAAAATAATTTTCTACTGTCGCAAATTTTAATTGCGCCAGGGATTGCCTTTTCTATAGTAAATTTTTCAAAAATTAATTTTTTACTGTCGCAAATTTTAATTACGCCAGGTATTGCCTTTTCTATAGTAAATTTTTCAAAAAATAATTTTCTACTGTCGCAAATTTTAATTACGCCAGGGATTGCCTTTTCTATAATAAATTTTTCAAAAATTAATTTTTTACTGTCGCAAATTTTAATTACGCCAGGGATTGCCTTTTCTACAGTAAATTTTTCAAAAAATATTTTTTTACTGTCGCAAATTTTAATTACGCCAGGGATTGCCTTTTCTATAGTAAATTTTTCAAAAAATAATTTTTTACTGTCGCAAGTTTTAATTGCGCCAGGGATTGCCTTTTCTATAGTAAATTTTTCAAAAAATAATTTTATACTGTCGCAAATTTTAATTGCGCCAGGGATTGCCTCTTCTACAGTAAATTTTTCAAAAAATAATTTCTTACTGTCGTAAATTTTAATTACGCCAGGGATTTTCTTTTCTATAGTAAATTTTTCACAAATTAATTTTTTACTGTCGCAAATTTTAAATACGCCAGGGATTGCCTTTTCTATAGTTAATTTTTCTAAAAATAATTTTTTACTCTCGCAAATTTTAATTACGCCAGGGATTGCCTCTTCTACAGTAAATTTTTCAAAAAATAATTTTTTACTGTCGCAAATTTAATTGCGCCAGGGATTGCCTTTTCTATAGTAAATTTTTCAAAAATAATTTTTTACTGTCGCAAGTTTTAATTGCGCCAGGGATTGCCTTTTCTATAGTAAATTATTCAAAAAATAATTTTTTACTGTCGCAAATTTTAATTACGCCAGGGATTGCCTTTTCTATAGTAAATTATTCAAAAATAATTTTTTACTTTCGCAAATTGTAACTGCGCCAGGGATTACCATTTCTATAGTAAATTTTTCAAAAAATAATTTTATACTGTCGCAAATTTTAATTGCGCCAGGGATTGCCTTTTCTATAGTAAATTTTTCAAACAATAATTTTATACTGTCGCAAATTTTAATTGCGCCAGGGATTGCCTTTTCTATAGTAAATTTTTCAAAAAATAATTTTTTACTGTCGGAAGTTTTAATTGCGCCAGGGATTGCCTTTTCTATAGTAAATTAATCAAAATTTTATTTTATACTGTCGCAAATTTTAATTGCGCCAGGGATTGCCTTTTCTATAGTAAATTTTTCAAAAAATAATTTTTTACTGTCGCAAGTTTTAATTGCGCCAGGGATTGCCTTTTCTATAGTAAATTATTCAAAAAATAATTTTTTACTGTCGCAAATTTTAATTGCGCCAGGGATTGCCTTTTCTATAGTAAATTTTTCAAAAAATAATTTTTTACTGTCGCAAGTTTTAATTGCGCCAGGGAGTGCCTTTTCTATAGTAAATTTTTCACAAATTAATTTTTTACTGTCGCAAATTTTAAATACGCCAGGGATTGCCTTTTCTATAGTAAAATTTTCAAAAATAATTTTCTACTGTCGCAAATTTTAATTGCGCCAGGATTTCCTTTTCTATAGTAAATTTATCAAAATTTAATTTTCTACTGTCGCAAATTTTAATTGCGCCAGGGATGGCCTTTTCTATAGTATATTTTTCAAAAAATAATTTTCTACTGTCGCAAATTTTAATTGCGCCAGGGATTGCCTTTTCTATAGTAAATTTTTCACAAATTAATTTTTTACTGTCGCAAATTTTAACTGCGCCAGGGATTACCATTTCTATAGTAAATTTTTCACAAATTAATTTTTTACTATCGCAAATTTTAAATACGCCAGGGATTGCCTTTTCTATAGTAAATTTTCACAAAATTAATTTTTTACTGTCGCAAATTTTAAATACGCCAGGGATGCCTTTTCTATAGTAAATTTTTCAAAATTAATTTTATACTGTCGCAAATTTTAATTACGCCAGGGATTGCCATTTCTATAGTAAATTTTTCAAAAAATAATTTTATACTGTCGCAAATTTTAATTGCGCCAGGGATTGCCTTTTCTATAGTATATTATTCAAAAAATAATTTTTTACTGTCGCAAATTTTAAATACGCCAGGGATTGCCTTTTCTATAGTAAATTTTTCAAAAAATAATTTTTTACTGTCGCAAGTTTTAATTGCGCCAGTGATTGCCTTTTCTATAGTAAATTTTTCAAAAATTAATTTTTTACTGTCGCAAATTTTAACTGCGCCAGGGATTACCATTTCTATAGTAAATTTTTCACAAATTAATTTTTACTGTCGCAAATTTTAAATACGCCAGGGATTGCCTTTTCTATAGTAAATTTTTCACAAAATTAATTTTTTACTGTCGCAAATTTTAAATACGCCAGGGATGCCTTTTCTATAGTAAATTTTTCAAAAATTAATTTTATACTGTCGCAAATTTTAATTACGCCAGGGATTGCCATTTCTATAGTAAATTTTTCAAAAAATAATTTTATACTGTCGCAAATTTTAATTGCGCCAGGGATTGCCTTTTCTATAGTATATTATTCAAAAAATAATTTTTTACTGTCGCAAATTTTAATTGCGCCAGGGATTGGCTTTTCTATAGTAAATTTATCAAAATTTAATTTTATACTGTCGCAAATTTTAATTGCGCCAGGGATTGCCTTTTCAATAGTAAATTTTTCAAAAAATAATTTTATACTGTCGCAAATTTTAATTGCGCCAGGGATTGCCTCTTCTACAGTAAATTTTTCAAAAAATATTTTTTACTGTCGCAAATTTTAATTACGCCAGGGATTGCCTTTTCTATAGTAAATTTTTCAAAAAATAATTTTCTACTGTCGCAAATTTAATTGCGCCAGGGATTGCCTTTTCTACAGTAAATTTTTCAAAATATAATTTTTTACTGTCGCAAATTTTAATTACGCCAGGGATTGCCTTTTCTATAGTAAATTATTCAAAAAATAATTTTTTACTGCGCAAATTGTAACTGCGCCAGGGATTACCATTTCTATAGTAAATTTTTCAAAAATTAATTTTTTACTGTCGCAAGTTTTAATTGCGCCAGGGATTGCCTTTTCTATAGTAAATTACTCAAAAAAATAATTTTTTACTGTCGCAAATTTTAATCACGCCAGGGATTGCCTTTTCTATATTAAATTTTTCAAAAAATAATTTTCTACTGTCGCAAATTTTAATTGCGCCAAGGATTGCCTTTTCTATAGTAAATTTTTCAAAAAATAATTTTCTACTGTCGCAAATTTTAATTGCGCCAGGGATTTCCTTTTCTATAGTAAATTTTTCAAAAAATAATTTTTTAATGTCGCAAATTTTAATTGCGCCAGGGATTGCATTTTCTATAGTAAATTTTTCAAAAAATAATTTTCTACTGTCGCAAATTTTAATTACGCCAGGGATTGCCTTTCTATAGTAAATTTTTCAAAAAATAATTTTTTACTGTCGCATGTTTTAATTGCGCCAGGGATTGCCTTTTCTATAGTAAATTTATCAAAATTTAATTTTCTACTGTCGCAAATTTTAATTACGCCAGGGATTGCCTTTTCTATAGTAAATTTTTCAAAAAATAATTTTTTACTGTCGCAAATTTTAATTACGCCAGAGATTGCCTTTTCTATAGTAAATTTTTCACAAATTAATTTTATACTGTCGCAAATTTTAATTGCGCCAGGGATGGCCTTTTCTATAGTAAATTTTTCAAAAAATAATTTTATACTGTCGCAAATTTTAATTACGCCAGGGATTGCCTTTTCTATACTAAATTTTTCAAAAAATAATTTTTTACTGTCGCAAGTTTTAATTGCGCCAGGGATTGCCTTTTCTATAGTAAATTTTTCAAAAAATAATTTTCTACTGTCGCAAATTTTAATTGCGCCAGGGATTGCCTTTTCTATAGTAAATTATTCAAAAAATAATTTTTTACTGTCGCAAATTTTAATTACGCCAGGGATTGCCTCTTCTACAGTAAATTTTTCAAAAAAATAATTTTTTACTGTCGCAAATTTTAATTGCGCCAGGGATTGCCTTTTCTATAGTAAATTTTTCAAAAAATAATTTTTTACTGTCGCAAGTTTTAATTGCGCCAGGGATTGCCTTTTCTATAGTAAATTATTCAAAAAATAATTTTTTACTGTCGCAAATTTTAATTGCGCCAGGGATTGCCTTTTCTATAGTAAATTTTTCAAAAAATAATTTTTTACTGTCGCAAGTTTTAATTGCGCCAGGATTGCCTTTTCTATAGTAAATTTTTCACAAATTAATTTTTTACTGTCGCAAATTTTAAATACGCCAGGGATTGCCTTTTCTATAGTAAATTTTTCAAAAAATAATTTTCTACTGTCGCAAATTTTAATTGCGCCAGGGATTTCCTTTTCTATAGTAAATTTATCAAAATTTAATTTTCTACTGTCGCAAATTTTAATTGCGCCAGGGATGGCCTTTTCTATAGTATATTTTTCAAAAAATAATTTTCTACTGTCGCAAATTTTAATTGCGCCAGGGATTGCCTTTTCTATAGTAAATTTTTCACAAATTAATTTTTTACTGTCGCAAATTTTAACTGCGCCAGGGATTACCATTTCTATAGTAAATTTTTCACAAATTAATTTTTTACTATCGCAAATTTTAAATACGCCAGGGATTGCCTTTTCTATAGTAAATTTTTCACAAAATTAATTTTTTACTGTCGCAAATTTTAAATACGCCAGGGATGCCTTTTCTATAGTAAATTTTTCAAAAATTAATTTTATACTGTCGCAAATTTTAATTACGCCAGGGATTGCCATTTCTATAGTAAATTTTTCAAAAAATAATTTTATACTGTCGCAAATTTTAATTGCGCCAGGGATTGCCTTTTCTATAGTATATTATTCAAAAAATAATTTTTTACTGTCGCAAATTTTAAATACGCCAGGGATTGCCTTTTCTATAGTAAATTTTTCAAAAAATAATTTTTTACTGTCGCAAGTTTTAATTGCGCCAGTGATTGCCTTTTCTATAGTAAATTTTTCAAAAATTAATTTTTTACTGTCGCAAATTTTAACTGCGCCAGGGATTACCATTTCTATAGTAAATTTTTCACAAATTAATTTTGTACTGTCGCAAATTTTAAATACGCCAGGGATTGCCTTTTCTATAGTAAATTTTTCACAAAATTAATTTTTTACTGTCGCAAATTTTAAATACGCCAGGGATGCCTTTTCTATAGTAAATTTTTCAAAAATTAATTTTATACTGTCGCAAATTTTAATTACGCCAGGGATTGCCATTTCTATAGTAAATTTTTCAAAAAATAATTTTATACTGTCGCAAATTTTAATTGCGCCAGGGATTGCCTTTTCTATAGTATATTATTCAAAAAATAATTTTTTACTGTCGCAAATTTTAATTGCGCCAGGGATTGGCTTTTCTATAGTAAATTTATCAAAATTTAATTTTATACTGTCGCAAATTTTAATTGCGCCAGGGATTGCCTTTTCAATAGTAAATTTTTCAAAAAATAATTTTATACTGTCGCAAATTTTAATTGCGCCAGGGATTGCCTCTTCTACAGTAAATTTTTCAAAAAATATTTTTTTACTGTCGCAAATTTTAATTACGCCAGGGATTGCCTTTTCTATAGTAAATTTTTCAAAAAATAATTTTCTACTGTCGCAAATTTTAATTGCGCCAGGGATTGCCTTTTCTACAGTAAATTTTTCAAAATATAATTTTTTACTGTCGCAAATTTTAATTACGCCAGGGATTGCCTTTTCTATAGTAAATTATTCAAAAAATAATTTTTTACTGCGCAAATTGTAACTGCGCCAGGGATTACCATTTCTATAGTAAATTTTTCAAAAATTAATTTTTTACTGTCGCAAGTTTTAATTGCGCCAGGGATTGCCTTTTCTATAGTAAATTATTCAAAAAAATAATTTTTTACTGTCGCAAATTTTAATCACGCCAGGGATTGCCTTTTCTATATTAAATTTTTCAAAAAATAATTTTCTACTGTCGCAAATTTTAATTGCGCCAAGGATTGCCTTTTCTATAGTAAATTTTTCAAAAAATAATTTTCTACTGTCGCAAATTTTAATTGCGCCAGGGATTTCCTTTTCTATAGTAAATTTTTCAAAAAATAATTTTTTAATGTCGCAAATTTTAATTGCGCCAGGGATTGCATTTTCTATAGTAAATTTTTCAAAAAATAATTTTCTACTGTCGCAAATTTTAATTACGCCAGGGATTGCCTTTCTATAGTAAATTTTTCAAAAAATAATTTTTTACTGTCGCAAGTTTTAATTGCGCCAGGGATTGCCTTTTCTATAGTAAATTTATCAAAATTTAATTTCCTACTGTCGCAAATTTTAATTACGCCAGGGATTGCCTTTTCTATAGTAAATTTTTCAAAAAATAATTTTTTACTGTCGCAAATTTTAATTACGCCAGAGATTGCCTTTTCTATAGTAAATTTTTCACAAATTAATTTTATACTGTCGCAAATTTTAATTGCGCCAGGGATGGCCTTTTCTATAGTAAATTTTTCAAAAAATAATTTTATACTGTCGCAAATTTTAATTACGCCAGGGATTGCCTTTTCTATAGTAAATTTTTCAAAAAATAATTTTTTACTGTCGCAAGTTTTAATTGCGCCAGGGATTGCCTTTTCTATAGTAAATTTTTCAAAAAATAATTTTCTACTGTCGCAAATTTTAATTGCGCCAGGGATTGCCTTTTCTATAGTAAATTATTCAAAAAATAATTTTTTACTGTCGCAAATTTTAATTACGCCAGGGATTGCCTCTTCTACAGTAAATTTTTCAAAAAAATAATTTTTTACTGTCGCAAATTTTAATTGCGCCAGGGATTGCCTTTTCTATAGTAAATTTTTCAAAAATTAATTTTTTACTGCCGCAAATTTTAAATACGCCAGGAATTGCCTTTTCTATAGTAAATTTTTCAAAAAATAATTTTTTACTGTAGCAAATTTTAATTGCGCCAGGGATTGCCTTTTCTATAGTAAATTATTCAAAAAATAATTTTTTACTGTCGCAAATTTTAATTGCGCCAGGGATTGCCTTTTCTATAGTAAATTTTTCAAAAAATAATTTTATACTGTCGCAAATTTTAATTACGCCAGGGATTGCCTTTTCTATAGTAAATTTTTCAAAAAATAATTTTTAACTGTCGCAAGTTTTAATTGCGCCAGGGATTGCCTTTTCTATAGTAAATTTTTCAAAAAATAATTTTCTACTGTCGCAAATTTTAACTGCGCCAGGGATTGCCTTTTCTATAGTAAATTATTCAAAAAATAATTTTTTACTGTCGCAAATTTTAATTACGCCAGGGATTGCCTCTTCTACAGTAAATTTTTCAAAAAAATAATTTTTTACTGTCGCAAATTTTAATTGCGCCAGGGATTGCCTTTTCTATAGTAAATTTTTCAAAAATTAATTTTTTACTGCCGCAAATTTTAAATACGCCAGGAATTGCCTTTTCTATAGTAAATTTTTCAAAAAATAATTTTTTACTGTAGCAAATTTTAATTGCGCCAGGGATTGCCTTTTCTATAGTAAATTATTCAAAAAATAATTTTTTACTGTCGCAAATTTTAATTGCGCCAGGGATTGCCTTTTCTATAGTAAATTTTTCAAAAAATAATTTTATACTGTCGCAAATTTTAATTACGCCAGGGATTGCCTTTTCTATAGTAAATTTTTCAAAAAATAATTTTTTACTGTCGCAAGTTTTAATTGCGCCAGGGATTGCCTTTTCTATAGTAAATTTTTCAAAAAATAATTTTCTACTGTCGCAAATTTTAATTGCGCCAGGGATTGCCTTTTCTATAGTAAATTATTCAAAAAATAATTTTTTACTGTCGCAAATTTTAATTACGCCAGGGATTGCCTCTTCTACAGTAAATTTTTCAAAAAAATAATTTTTTACTGTCGCAAACTTTAATTGCGCCAGGGATTGCCTTTTCTATAGTAAATTATTCAAAAAATAATTTTCTACTGTCGCAAATTTTAATTGCGCCAGGGATTGCCTTTTCCATAGTAAATTTTTCAAAAATTAATTTTTTACTGCCGCAAATTTTAAATACGCCAGAAATTGCCTTTTCTATAGTAAATTTTTCAAAAAATAATTTTTTACTGTAGCAAATTTTAATTGCGCCAGGGATTGCCTTTTCTATAGTAAATTTTTCAAAAATTATTTTTTTACTGTCGCAAATTTTAATTATGCCAGGGATTGCCTTTTCTATAGTAAATTTTTCAAAAAATTATTTTATACTGTCGCAAATTTTAATTACGCCAGGGATTGCCTTTTCTATAGTATATTATTCAAAAAATAATTTTTTACTGTCGCAAATTTTAATTGCGCCAGGGATTGCCTTTTCTATAGTAAATTTTTCAAAAAATAATTTTTTACTGTTCCAAATTTTAATTACGCCAGGGATTGCCTTTTCTATAGTAAATTTTTCAAAAAATAATTTTATACTGTCGCAAAATTTAATTACGCCAGGGATTGCCTTTTCTATAGTAAATTTTTCACAAATTAATTTTTTACTGTCGCAAATTTTAAATACGCCAGGCATTGCCTTTTCTATAGTAAATTTTTCAAAAATTAATTTTTTACTGTCGCAAATTTTAATTACGCCAGGGATTGCCTTTTCTATAGTAAATTTTTCAAAAAATAATTTTTTACTGTCGCAAATTTTAATTACGCCAGGGATAGCCTTTTCTACAGTAAATTTTTCAAAAAATAATTTTCTACTGTCGCAAATTTTAATTGCGCCAGGGATTGCCTTTTCTATAGTAAATTATTCAAAAAATAATTTTTTACTGTCGCAAATTTTAATTACGCCAGGGATTGCCTCTTCTACAGTAAATTTTTCAAAAAAATAATTTTTTACTGTCGCAAATTTTAATTGCGCCAGGGATTGCCTTTTCTATAGTAAATTTTTCAAAAATTAATTTTTTACTGCCGCAAATTTTAAATACGCCAGGAATTGCCTTTTCTATAGTAAATTTTTCAAAAAATAATTTTTTACTGTAGCAAATTTTAATTGCGCCAGGGATTGCCTTTTCTATAGTAAATTATTCAAAAAATAATTTTTTACTGTCGCAAATTTTAATTGCGCCAGGGATTGCCTTTTCTATAGTAAATTTTTCAAAAAATAATTTTATACTGTCGCAAATTTTAATTACGCCAGGGATTGCCTTTTCTATAGTAAATTTTTCAAAAAATAATTTTTAACTGTCGCAAGTTTTAATTGCGCCAGGGATTGCCTTTTCTATAGTAAATTTTTCAAAAAATAATTTTCTACTGTCGCAAATTTTAACTGCACCAGGGATTGCCTTTTCTATAGTAAATTATTCAAAAAATAATTTTTTACTGTCGCAAATTTTAATTACGCCAGGGATTGCCTCTTCTACAGTAAATTTTTCAAAAAAATAATTTTTTACTGTCGCAAATTTTAATTGCGCCAGGGATTGCCTTTTCTATAGTAAATTTTTCAAAAATTAATTTTTTACTGCCGCAAATTTTAAATACGCCAGGAATTGCCTTTTCTATAGTAAATTTTTCAAAAAATAATTTTTTACTGTAGCAAATTTTAATTGCGCCAGGGATTGCCTTTTCTATAGTAAATTATTCAAAAAATAATTTTTTACTGTCGCAAATTTTAATTGCGCCAGGGATTGCCTTTTCTATAGTAAATTTTTCAAAAAATAATTTTATACTGTCGCAAATTTTAATTACGCCAGGGATTGCCTTTTCTATAGTAAATTTTTCAAAAAATAATTTTTTACTGTCGCAAGTTTTAATTGCGCCAGGGATTGCCTTTTCTATAGTAAATTTTTCAAAAAATAATTTTCTACTGTCGCAAATTTTAATTGCGCCAGGGATTGCCTTTTCTATAGTAAATTATTCAAAAAATAATTTTTTACTGTCGCAAATTTTAATTACGCCAGGGATTGCCTCTTCTACAGTAAATTTTTCAAAAAAATAATTTTTTACTGTCGCAAACTTTAATTGCGCCAGGGATTGCCTTTTCTATAGTAAATTATTCAAAAAATAATTTTCTACTGTCGCAAATTTTAATTGCGCCAGGGATTGCCTTTTCTATAGTAAATTTTTCAAAAATTAATTTTTTACTGCCGCAAATTTTAAATACGCCAGAAATTGCCTTTTCTATAGTAAATTTTTCAAAAAATAATTTTTTACTGTAGCAAATTTTAATTGCGCCAGGGATTGCCTTTTCTATAGTAAATTTTTCAAAAATTATTTTTTTACTGTCGCAAATTTTAATTGCGCCAGGGATTGCCTTTTCTATAGTAAATTTTTCAAAAATTAATTTTTTACTGCCGCAAATTTTAAATACGCCAGGAATTGCCTTTTCTATAGTAAATTTTTCAAAAAATAATTTTTTACTGTAGCAAATTTTAATTGCGCCAGGGATTGCCTTTTCTATAGTAAATTATTCAAAAAATAATTTTTTACTGTCGCAAATTTTAATTGCGCCAGGGATTGCCTTTTCTATAGTAAATTTTTCAAAAAATAATTTTATACTGTCGCAAATTTTAATTACGCCAGGGATTGCCTTTTCTATAGTAAATTTTTCAAAAAATAATTTTTTACTGTCGCAAGTTTTAATTGCGCCAGGGATTGCCTTTTCTATAGTAAATTTTTCAAAAAATAATTTTCTACTGTCGCAAATTTTAATTGCGCCAGGGATTGCCTTTTCTATAGTAAATTATTCAAAAAATAATTTTTTACTGTCGCAAATTTTAATTACGCCAGGGATTGCCTCTTCTACAGTAAATTTTTCAAAAAAATAATTTTTTACTGTCGCAAACTTTAATTGCGCCAGGGATTGCCTTTTCTATAGTAAATTATTCAAAAAATAATTTTCTACTGTCGCAAATTTTAATTGCGCCAGGGATTGCCTTTTCTATAGTAAATTTTTCAAAAATTAATTTTTTACTGCCGCAAATTTTAAATACGCCAGAAATTGCCTTTTCTATAGTAAATTTTTCAAAAAATAATTTTTTACTGTAGCAAATTTTAATTGCGCCAGGGATTGCCTTTTCTATAGTAAATTTTTCAAAAATTATTTTTTTACTGTCGCAAATTTTAATTATGCCAGGGATTGCCTTTTCTATAGTAAATTTTTCAAAAAATTATTTTATACTGTCGCAAATTTTAATTACGCCAGGGATTGCCTTTTCTATAGTATATTATTCAAAAAATAATTTTTTACTGTCGCAAATTTTAATTGCGCCAGGGATTGCCTTTTCTATAGTAAATTTTTCAAAAAATAATTTTTTACTGTTCCAAATTTTAATTACGCCAGGGATTGCCTTTTCTATAGTAAATTTTTCAAAAAATAATTTTATACTGTCGCAAAATTTAATTACGCCAGGGATTGCCTTTTCTATAGTAAATTTTTCACAAATTAATTTTTTACTGTCGCAAATTTTAAATACGCCAGGCATTGCCTTTTCTATAGTAAATTTTTCAAAAATTAATTTTTTACTGTCGCAAATTTTAATTACGCCAGGGATTGCCTTTTCTATAGTAAATTTTTCAAAAAATAATTTTTTACTGTCGCAAATTTTAATTACGCCAGGGATAGCCTTTTCTACAGTAAATTTTTCAAAAAATAATTTTCTACTGTCGCAAATTTTAATTGCGCCAGGGATTGCCTTTTCTACAGTAAATTTTTCAAAAAATAATTTTTTACTATCGCTAATTTTAATTACGCCAGGGATTGCCTTTTCTGTAGTAAATTATTCAAAAAATAATTTTATACTGTCGCAAATTTTAATTGCGCCAGGGATTGCCTTTTCTATAGTAAATTTTTCAAAAAATAATTTTTTACTGTCGCAAGTTTTAATTGCGCCAGGGATTTCCTTTTCTATAGTAAATTATTCAAAAAATAATTTTTTACTGTCGCAAGTTTTAATTGCGCCAGGGATTGCCTTTTCTATAGTAAATTTTTCACAAACTAATTTTTTACTGTCGCAAATTTTAAATACGCCAGGGATTGCCTTTTCTATAGTAAATTTTTCAAAAAATAATTTTCTACTGTCGCAAATTTTAATTGCGCCAGGGATTTCCTTTTCTATAGTAAATTTATCAAAATTTAATTTTCTACTGTCGCAAATTTTAATTGCGCCAGGGATGGCCTTTTCTATAGTATATTTTTCAAAAAATAATTTTCTACTGTCGCAAATTTTAATTGCGCCAGGGATTGCCTTTTCTATAGTAAATTTTTCAAAAAATAATTTTTTACTGTCGCAAATTTTAATTACGCCAGGGATTGTCTTTTCTATAGTAAATTTTTCACAAATTAATTTTTTACTGTCGCAAATTTTAAATACGCCAGGGATTACCTTTTCTATAGTAAATTTTTCAAAAAATAATTTTTTACTCTCGCAAATTTAAATTACGCCAGGGATTGCCTCTTCTACAGTAAATTTTTCAAAAAATAATTTTTTACTGTCGCAAATTTTAATTACGCCAGGGATTGCCTTTTCTATAGTAAATTTGTCAAAAAATAATATTTTACTGTCGCAAGTTTTAATTGCGCCAGGGATTGCCTTTTCTATAGTAAATTTTTCAAAAAATAATTTTCTACTGTCGCAAATTTTAATTGCGCCAGGGATTTCCTTTTCTATAGTAAATTTATCAAAATTTAATTTTCTACTGTCGCAAATTTTAATTGCGCCAGGGATGGCCTTTTCTATAGTAAATTTTTCAAAAAATAATTTTCTACTGTCGCAAATTTTAATTGCGCCAGGGATTGCCTTTTCTGTAGTAAATTTTTCAAAAAATAATTTTTTACTGTCGCAAGTTTTAATTGCGCCAGGGATTGCCTTTTCTATAGTAAATTATTCAAAAAATAATTTTTTAACTGTCGCAAATTATAATTACGCCAGGGATTGCCTTTTCTATAGTAAATTATTCAAAAAATAATTTTTTACTTTCGCAAATTGTAACTGCGCCAGGGATTACCATTTCTATAGTAAATTTTTCAAAAAATAATTTTATACTGTCGCAAATTTTAATTGCGCCAGGGATTGCCTTTTCTATAGTAAATTTTTCAAACAATAATTTTATACTGTCGCAAATTTTAATTGCGCCAGGGATTGCCTTTTCTATAGTAAATTTTTCAAAAAATAATTTTTTACTGTCGGTAGTTTTAATTGCGCCAGGGATTGCCTTTTCTATAGTAAATTAATCAAAATTTTATTTTATACTGTCGCAAATTTTAATTGCGCCAGGGATTGCCTTTTCTATAGTAAATTTTTCAAAAAATACTTTTTACTGTCGCAAGTTTTAATTGCGCCAGGGATTGCCTTTTCTATAGTAAATTATTCAAAAAATAATTTTTTACTGTCGCAAATTTTAATTGCGCCAGGGATTGCCTTTTCTATAGTAAATTTTTCAAAAAATAATTTTTTACTGTCGCAAGTTTTAATTGCGCCAGGGATTGTCTTTTCTATAGTAAATTTTTCACAAATTAATTTTTTACTGTCGCAAATTTTAAATACGCCAGGGATTGCCTTTTCTATAGTAAATTTTTCAAAAAATAATTTTCTACTGTCGCAAATTTTAATTGCGCCAGGGATTTCCTTTTCTATAGTAAATTTATCAAAATTTAATTTTCTACTGTCGCAAATTTTAATTGCGCCAGGGATGGCCTTTTCTATAGTAAATTTTTCAAAAAACAATTTTCTACTGTCGCAAATTTTAATTGCGCCAGGGATTGCCTTTTCTATAGTAAATTTTTCAAAAAATAATTTTTTACTGTCGCAAGTTTTAATTGCGCCAGGGATTGCCTTTTCTATAGTAAATTATTCAAAAAATAATTTTTTACTGTCGCAAATTTTAATTACGCCAGGAATTGCCTTTTCTATAGTAAATTATTCAAAAAATAATTTTTTACTGTCGCAAATTGTAACTGCGCCAGGGATTACCATTTCTATAGTAAATTTTTCAAAAAATAATTTTATACTGTCGCAAATTTTAATTGCGCCAGGGATTGCCTTTTCTATAGTAAATTTTTCAAAAAATAATTTTATACTGTCGCAAATTTTAATTGCGCCAGGGATTGCCTTTTCTATAGTAAATTTTTCAAAAAATAATTTTTTACTGTCGGAAGTTTTAATTGCGCCAGGGATTGCCTTTTCTATAGTAAATTTATCAAAATTTTATTTTATACTGTCGCAAATTTTAATTGCGCCAGGGATTGCCTTTTCTATAGTAAATTTTTCAAAAAATAATTTTTTACTGTCGCAAGTTTTAATTGCGCCAGGGATTGCCTTTTCTATAGTAAATTATTCAAAAAATAATTTTTTACTGTCGCAAATTTTAATTGCGCCAGGGATTGCCTTTTCTATAGTAAATTTTTCAAAAAATAATTTTTTACTGTCGCAAGTTTTAATTGCGCCAGGGATTGCCTTTTCTATAGTAAATTTTTCACAAATTAATTTTTTACTGTCGCAAATTTTAAATACGCCAGGGATTGCCTTTTCTATAGTAAATTTTTCAAAAAATAATTTTTTACTGTCGCAAGTTTTAATTGCGCCAGTGATTGCCTTTTCTATAGTAAATTTTTCAAAAATTAATTTTTTACTGTCGCAAATTTTAACTGCGCCAGGGATTACCATTTCTATAGTAAATTTTTCACAAATTAATTTTTTACTGTCGCAAATTTTAAATACGCCAGGGA
Source organism: Dioctria linearis (assembly GCA_963930735.1). Taxonomy (NCBI): domain Eukaryota; kingdom Metazoa; phylum Arthropoda; class Insecta; order Diptera; family Asilidae; genus Dioctria; species Dioctria linearis. The sequence goes on from CAWVNZ010000640.1 coordinate 58,610, forward strand.
TTGCCTTTTCTATAGTAAATTTTTCACAAAATTAATTTTTTACTGTCGCAAATTTTAAATACGCCAGGGATGCCTTTTCTATAGTAAATTTTTCAAAAATTAATTTTATACTGTCGCAAATTTTAATTACGCCAGGGATTGCCATTTCTATAGTAAATTTTTCAAAAAATAATTTTTTACTGTCGCAAGTTTTAATTGCGCCAGGGATTGCCTTTTCTATAGTAAATTATTCAAAAAAGAATTTTTTACTGTCGCAAATTTTAATTGCGCCAGGGATTGCCTTTTCTACAGTAAATTTTTCAAAAATTAATTTTCTACTGTCGCAAATTTTAATTGCGCCAGGGATTGCCTTTTCTACAGTAAATTTTTCAAAAAATAATTTTTTACTGTCGCAAGTTTTAATTGCGCCAGGGATTGCCTTTTCTATAGTAAATTATTCAAAAAATAATTTTTTACTGTCGCAAATTTTAATTGCGCCAGGGATTTCCTTTTATATAGTAAATTTATCAAAATTTAATTTTCTACTGTCGCAAATTTTAATTGCGCCAGGGATGGCCTTTTCTATAGTATATTTTTCAAAAAATAATTTTCTACTGTCGCAAATTTTAATTGCGCCAGGGATTGCCTTTTCTATAGTAAATTTTTCAAAAAATAATTTTTTACTGTCGCAAATTTTAATTACGCCAGGGATTGTCTTTTCTATAGTAAATTTTTCACAAATTAATTTTTTACTGTCGCAAATTTTAAATACGCCAGGGATTACCTTTTCTATAGTAAATTTTTCAAAAAATAATTTTTTACTCTCGCAAATTTTAATTACGCCAGGGATTGCCTCTTCTACAGTAAATTTTTCAAAAAATAATTTTTTACTGTCGCAAATTTTAATTACGCCAGGGATTGACTTTTCTATAGTAAATTTGTCAAAAAATAATTTTTTACTGTCGCAAGTTTTAATTGCGCCAGGGATTGCCTTTTCTATAGTAAATTTTTCAAAAAATAATTTTCTACTGTCGCAAATTTTAATTGCGCCAGGGATTCCCTTTTCTATAGTAAATTTATCAAAATTTAATTTTCTACTGTCGCAAATTTTAATTGCGCCAGGGATGGCCTTTTCTATAGTAAATTTTTCAAAAAATAATTTTCTACTGTCGCAAATTTTAATTGCGCCAGGGATTGCCTTTTCTATAGTAAATTTTTCAAAAAATAATTTTTTACTGTCGCAAGTTTTAATTGCGCCAGGGATTGCCTTTTCTATAGTAAATTATTCAAAAAATAATTTTTTACTGTCGCAAATTTTAATTACGCCAGGGATTGCCTTTTCTATAGTAAATTATTCAAAAAATAATTTTTTACTTTCGCAAATTGTAACTGCGCCAGGGATTATCATTTCTATAGTAAATTTTTCAAAAAATAATTTTATACTGTCGCAAATTTTAATTGCGCCAGGGATTGCCTTTTCTATAGTAAATTTTTCAAACAATAATTTTATACTGTCGCAAATTTTAATTGCGCCAGGGATTGCCTTTTCTATAGTAAATTTTTCAAAAAATAATTTTTTACTGTCGGTAGTTTTAATTGCGCCAGGGATTGCCTTTTCTATAGTAAATTAATCAAAATTTTATTTTATACTGTCGCAAATTTTAATTGCGCCAGGGATTGCCTTTTCTATAGTAAATTTTTCAAAAAATACTTTTTACTGTCGCAAGTTTTAATTGCGCCAGGGATTGCCTTTTCTATAGTAAATTATTCAAAAAATAATTTTTTACTGTCGCAAATTTTAATTGCGCCAGGGATTGCCTTTTCTATAGTAAATTTTTCAAAAAATAATTTTTTACTGTCGCAAGTTTTAGTTGCGCCAGGGATTGTCTTTTCTATAGTAAATTTTTCACAAATTAATTTTTTACTGTCGCAAATTTTAAATACGCCAGGGATTGCCTTTTCTATAGTAAATTTTTCAAAAAATAATTTTCTACTGTCGCAAATTTTAATTGCGCCAGGGATTTCCTTTTCTATAGTAAATTTATCAAAATTTAATTTTCTACTGTCGCAAATTTTAATTGCGCCAGGGATGGCCTTTTCTATAGTAAATTTTTCAAAAAACAATTTTCTACTGTCGCAAATTTTAATTGCGCCAGGGATTGCCTTTTCTATAGTAAATTTTTCAAAAAATAATTTTTTACTGTCGCAAGTTTTAATTGCGCCAGGGATTGCCTTTTCTATAGTAAATTATTCAAAAAATAATTTTTTACTGTCGCAAATTTTAATTACGCCAGGAATTGCCTTTTCTATAGTAAATTATTCAAAAAATAATTTTTTACTGTCGCAAATTGTAACTGCGCCAGGGATTACCATTTCTATAGTAAATTTTTCAAAAAATAATTTTATACTGTCGCAAATTTTAATTGCGCCAGGGATTGCCTTTTCTATAGTAAATTTTTCAAAAAATAATTTTATACTGTCGCAAATTTTAATTGCGCCAGGGATTGCCTTTTCTATAGTAAATTTTTCAAAAAATAATTTTTTACTGTCGGAAGTTTTAATTGCGCCAGGGATTGCCTTTTCTATAGTAAATTTATCAAAATTTTATTCTATACTGTCGCAAATTTTAATTGCGCCAGGGATTGCCTTTTCTATAGTAAATTTTTCAAAAAATAATTTTTTACTGTCGCAAGTTTTAATTGCGCCAGGTATTGCCTTTTCTATAGTAAATTATTCAAAAAATAATTTTTTATTGTCGCAAATTTTAATTGCGCCAGGGATTGCCTATTCTATAGTAAATTTTTCAAAAAATAATTTTTTACTGTCGCAAGTTTTAACTGCGCCAGGGATTGCCTTTTCTATAGTAAATTTTTCACAAATTAATTTTTTACTGTCGCAAATTTTAAATACGCCAGGGATTGCCTTTTCTATAGTAAATTTTTCAAAAAATTATTTTTTACTGTCGCAAGTTTTAATTGCGCCAGTGATTGCCTTTTCTATAGTAAATTTTTCAAAAACTAATTTTTTACTGTCGCAAATTTTAACTGCGCCAGGGATTACCATTTCTATAGTAAATTTTTCACAAATTAATTTTTTACTGTCGCAAATTTTAAATACGCCAGGGATTGCCTTTTCTATAGTAAATTTTTCACAAAATTAATTTTTTACTGTCGCAAATTTTAAATACGCCAGGGATGCCTTTTCTATAGTAAATTTTTCAAAAATTAATTTTATACTGTCGCAAATTTTAATTACGCCAGGGATTGCCATTTCTATAGCAAATTTTTCAAAAAATAATTTTTTACTGTCGCAAGTTTTAATTGCGCCAGGGATTGCCTTTTCTATAGTAAATTATTCAAAAAATAATTTTTTACTGTCGCAAATTTTAATTGCGCCAGGGATTGCCTTTTCTACAGTAAATTTTTCAAAAATTAATTTTCTACTGTCGCAAATTTTAATTGCGCCAGGGATGCCTTTTCTATAGTAAATTTTTCAAAAATTAATTTTATACTGTCGCAAATTTTAATTACGCCAGGGATTGCCATTTCTATTGTAAATTTTTCAAAAAATAATTTTTTACTGTCGCAAGTTTTAATTGCGCCAGGGATTGCCTTTTCTATAGTAAATTATTCAAAAAATAATTTTTTACTGTCGCAAATTTTAATTGCGCCAGGGATTGCCTTTTCTACAGTAAATTTTTCAAAAATTAATTTTCTACTGTCGCAAATTTTAATTGCGCCAGGGATTGCCTTTTCTACAGTAAATTTTTCAAAAAATAATTTTTTACTGTCGCAAGTTTTAATTGCGCCAGGGATTGCCTTTTCTATAGTAAATTTTTCAAAAAATAATTTTCTACTGTCGCAAATTTTAATTGCGCCAGGGATTGCCTTTTCTATAGTAAATTATTCAAAAAATAATTTTTTACTGTCGCAAATTTTAATTACGCCAGGGATTGCCTCTTCTACAGTAAATTTTTCAAAAAAATAATTTTTTACTGTCGCAAATTTTAATTGCGCCAGGGATTGCCTTTTCTATAGTAAATTATTCAAAAAATAATTTTCTACTGTCGCAAATTTTAATTGCGCCGGGGATTGCCTTTTCTATAGTAAATTTTTCAAAAATTAATTTTTTACTGCCGCAAATTTTAAATACGCCAGGAATTGCCTTTTCTATAGTAAATTTTTCAAAAAATAATTTTTTACTGTAGCAAATTTTAATTGCGCCAGGGATTGCCTTTTCTATAGTAAATTTTTCAAAAATTATTTTTTTACTGTCGCAAATTTTAATTACGCCAGGGATTGCCTTTTCTATAGTAAATTTTTCAAAAAATTATTTTATACTGTCGCAAATTTTAATTACGCCAGGGATTGCCATTTCTATAGTAAATTATTCAAAAAATAATTTTTTACTGTCGCAAATTTTAATTGCGCCAGAGATTGCCTTTTCTATAGTAAATTTTTCAAAAAATAATTTTTTTCTGTCGCAAATTTTAATTACGCCAGGGATTGCCTTTTCTATAGTAAATTTTTCAAAAAATAATTTTATACTGTCGCAAAACTTAATTACGCCAGGGATTGCCTTTTCTATAGTAAATTTTTCACAAATTAATTTTTTACTGTCGCAAATTTTAAATACGCCAGGCATTGCCTTTTCTATAGTAAATTTTTCAAAAACTAGTTTTTTACTGTCGCAAATTTTAATTACGCCAGGGATTGCCTTTTCTATAGTAAATTTTTCAAAAAATAATTTTTTACTGTCGCAAATTTTAATTACGCCAGGGATTGCCTTTTCTACAGTAAATTTTTCAAAAAATAATTTTCTACTGTCGCAAATTTTAATTGCGCCAGGGATTGCCTTTTCTACAGTAAATTTTTCAAAAAATAATTTTTTACTATCGCAAATTTTAATTGCGCCAGGGATTGCCTTTTCTGTAGTAAATTATTCAAAAAATAATTTTATACTGTCGCAAATTTTAATTGCGCCAGGGATTGCCTTTTCTATAGTAAATTTTTCAAAAAATAATTTTTTACTGTCGCAAGTTTTAATTGCGCCAGGGATTGCCTTTTCTATAGTAAATTATTCAAAAAATAATTTTTTACTGTCGCAAATTTTAATTACGCCAGGGATTGCCTTTTCTATAGTAAATTTTTCAAAAAATAATTTTCTACTGTCGCAAATTTTAATTGCGCCAGGGATTGCCTTTTCTATAGTAAATTTTTCAAAAAATATTTTTTTTCTGTCGCAAATTGTAACTGCGCCAGGGATTACCATTTCTATAGTAAATTTTTCAAAAATTAATTTTTTACTGTCGCAAGTTTTAATTGCGCCAGGGATTGCCTTTTCTATAGTAAATTATTCAAAAAATAATTTTATACTGTCGCAAATTTTAATTGCACCAGGGATTGCCTTTTCTATAGTAAATTTTTCAAAAAATAATTTTTTACTGTCGCAAGTTTTAATTGCGCCAGGGATTGCCTTTTCTATAGTAAATTTATCAAAATTTAATTTTATACTGTCGCAAATTTTAATTGCGCCAGGGATTGCCTTTTCTATAGTAAATTTTTCAAAAAATAATTTTTTACTGTCGCAAATTGTAACTGCGCCGGGGATTACCATTTCTATAGTAAATTTTTCACAAATTAATTTTTTACTGTCGCAAATTTTAAATACGCCAGCGATTGCCTTTTCTATAGTAAATTTTTCAAAAAATTAATTTTTTACTGTCGAAAATTTTAAATAAGCCAGGGATGCCTTTTCTGTAGTAAATTTTTCAAAAATTAATTTTTTACTGTCGCAAATTTTAATTACGCCAGGGATTGCCTTTTCTATAGTAAATTTTTCAAAAAATAATTTTATACTGTCTCAATTTTTAATTGCGCCAGGGATTGCCTTTTCTATAGTAAATTATTCAAAAAATAATTTTTTACTGTCGCAAATTTTACTTGCGCCAGGGATTGCCTTTTCTATAGTAAATTTATCAAAATTAAATTTTATACTGTCGCAAATTTTAATTGCGCCAGGGATTGCCTTTTGTATAGTAAATTTTTCAAAAAATAATTTTATACTGTCGCAAATTTTAATTGCGCCAGGGATTGCCTCTTCTACATTAAATTTTTCAAAAAATAATTTTTTACTGTCGCAAATTTTAATTATGCCAGGGATTGCCTTTTCTATAGTAAATTTTTCACAAATTAATTTTTTACTTTCGCAAATTTTAAATACGCCAGGGATTGCCTCTTCTATAGTAAATTTTTCAAAAAATAATTTTTTACTGTCGCAAATTTTAATTACGCCAGGGATTGCCTCTTCTACAGTAAATTTTTCAAAAAATAATTTTTTACTGTCGCAAATTTTAATTGCGCCAGGGATTGCCTTTTCTATAGTAAATTTTTCAAAAAATAATTTTTTACTGTCGCAAATTTTAATTGCGCCAGGGATGACCTTTTCTACAGTAAATTTTTCAAAAAATAATTTTCTACTGTCGCAAATTTTAATTACGCCAGGGATTGCCTCTTCTACAGTAAATTTTTCAAAAAATAATTTTTTACTGTCGCAAATTTTAATTGCGCCAGGGATTGCCTTTTCTATAGTAAATTTTTCAACAAAATAATTTTTTACTGTCGCAAATTTTAATTGCGCCAGGGATGGCCTTTTCTACAGTAAATTTTTCAAAAAATAATTTTCTACTGTCGCAAATTTTAATTGCGCCAGGAATTGCCTTTTCTATAGTAAATTTTTCAAAAATTAATTTTTTACTGTCGCAAATTTTAATTACGCCAGGGATTGCCTTTTCAATAGTAAATTTTTCACAAATTAATTTTTTACTGTCGCAAGTTTTAATTGCACCAGGGATTGCCTTTTCTATAGTAAATTTATCAAAATTTAATTTTCTACTCTCGCAAATTTTAATTACGCCAGGGATTGCCTTTTCTATAGTAAATTTTTCAAAAAATAATTTTTTACTGTCGCAAATTTTAATTACGCCAGGGATTGCTTTTTCTATAGTAAATTTTTCACAAATTAATTTTTTACTGTCGCAAATTTTAATTACGCCAGGGATTGCCCTTTCTACAGTAAATTTTTCAAAAAATAATTTTTTACTGTCGCAAATTTTAATTGCGCCAGGGATGGCCTTTTCTATAGTAAATTTTTCAAAAAATATTTTCACTGTCGCAAATTTTAATTGCGCCAGGGATTGCCTTTCTATAGTAAATTTTTCAAAAAATAATTTTATACTGTCGCAAATTTTAATTGCGCCAGGGATTGCCTTTTCTATAGTAAATTTATCAAAATTTAATTTTATACTGTCGCAAATTTTAATTACGCCAGGGATTGCCTTTTCTATATTAAATTTTTCAAAAAATAATTTTTTACTGTCGCAAATTTTAATTACGCCAGGGATTGCCTTTTCTATAGTAAATTTTTCAAAAAATAATTTTTTACTGTCGCAAGTTTTAATTGCGCCAGGGATTGCCTTTTCTATAGTAAATTTTTCAAAAAATAATTTTTTACTGTCGCAAATTTTAATTACGCCAGGGATTGCCTTTTCTTTAGTAAATTTTCAAAAAATAATTTTTTACTGTCGCAAGTTTTAATTGCGCCAGGGATTGCATTTCTATAGTAAATTTATCAAAATTTAATTTTCTACTGTCGCAAATTTTAATTACGCCAGGGATTGCCTTTTCTATAGTAAATTTTTCAAAAAATTATTTTCTACTGTCGCAAATTTTAATTGCGCCAGGGACTGCCTTTGCTACAGTAAATTTTTCAAAAAATAATTTTTTACTGTCGCAAGTTTTAATTACGCCAGGGATTGCCTTTTCTATAGTAAATTATTCAAAAAATAATTTTTTACTGTCGCAAATTGTAACTGCGCCAGGGATTACCATTTCTATAGTAAATTTTTCAAAAATTAATTTTTTACTGTCGCAAGTTTTAATTGCGCCAGGGATTGCCTTTTCTATAGTAAATTATTCAAAAAATAATTTTTTACTGTCGCAAATTTTAATCACGCCAGGTGCCTTTTCTATAGTAAATTTTTCAAAAAATAATTTTCTACTGTCGCAAATTTTAATTGCGCCAGGGTTGCTTTTTCTATAGTAAATTTTTAAAAAATAATTTTCTACAGTCGCAAATTTTAATTGCGCCAGGGATTTCCTTTTCTATAGTAAATTTTTCAAAAAATAATTTTTTACTGTCGCAAATTTTAATTGCGCCAGGGATTGCCTTTTCTATAGTAAATTTTTCAAAAAATAATTTTCTACTGTCGCAAATTTTAATTGCGCCAGGGATTGCCTTTTCTATAGTAAATTTTTCACATATTAATTTTTTACTGTCGCAAAATTTAATTGCGCCAGGGATTGCCTTTTCTATAGTAATTTTTTCAAAAAATAATTTTTTACTGTCGCAAATTTTAAATACGCCAGGGATTGCCTTTTCTATAGTAAATTTTTCAAAAAATAATTTTATACTGTCGCAAATTTTAATTGCGCCAGGGATGGCCTTTTCTATAGTAAATTTTTCAAAAAATAATTTTATACTGTCGCAAATTTTAATTACGCCAGGGATTGCCTATCTATAGTAAATTTTTCAAAAAATAATTTTTTACTGTCGCAAGTTTTATTTGCGCCAGGGATTGCCTTTTCTATAGTAAATTTATCAAAATTTAATTTTCTACTGTCGCCAATTTTAATTACGCCAGAGATTGCCTTTTCTATTGTAAATTTTTCAAAAAATAATTTTTTACTGTCGCAAATTTTAATTACGCCAGAGATTGCCTTTTCTATAGTAAATTTTTCACAAATTAATTTTATACTGTCGCAAATTTTAATTGCGCCAGGGATGGCCATTTCTATAGTAAATTTTTCAAAAAATAATTTTATACTGTCGCAAATTTTAATTACGCCAGGGATTGCCTTTTCTATAGTAAATTTTTCAAAAAATAATTTTTTACTGTCGCAAGTTTTAATTGCGCCAGGGATTGCCTTTTCTATAGTAAATTTATCAAAAAATAATTTTCTACTGTCGCAAATTTTAATTGCGCCAGGGATTGCCTTTTCTATAGTAAATTATTCAAAAAATAATTTTTTACTGTCGCAAATTTTAATTACGCCAGGGATTGCCTCTTCTACAGTAAATTTTTCAAAAAATAATTTTTTACTGTCGCAAATTTTAATTGCGCCAGGGATTGCCTTTTCTATAGTAAATTATTCAAAAAATAATTTTCTACTGTCGCAAATTTTAATTGCGCCAGGTATTGCCTTTTCTATAGTAAATTTTTCAAAAATTAATTTTTTACTGCCGCAAATTTTAAATACGCCAGGAATTGCCTTTTCTATAGTAAATTTTTCAAAAAATTATTTTATACTGTCGCAAATTTTAATTGCGCCAGGGATGGTCTTTTCTATAGTAAATTTTTCAAAAAATAATTTTTTACTGTCGCAAATTTTAATTGCGCCAGGGATTGCCTTTTCTATAGTAAATTTTTCAAAAAATTATTTTATGCTGTCGCAAATTTTAATTACGCCAGGGATTGCCTTTTCTATAGTAAATTATTCAAAAAATAATTTTTTACTGTCACAAATTTTAATTGCGCCAGGGATTGCCTTTTCTATAGTAAATTTTTCAAAAAATAATTTTTTACTGTCGCAAATTTTAATTACGCCAGGGATTGCCTTTTCTATAGTAAATTTTTCAAAAAATAATTTTATACTGTCGCAAATTTTAATTACGCCAGGGATTGCCTTTTCTATAGTAAATTTTTCACAAATTAATTTTTTACTTTCGCAAATTTTAAATACGCCAGGCATTGCCTTTTCTATAGTAAATTTTTCAAAAATTAGTTTTTTACTGTCGCAAATTTTAATTACGCCAGGGATTGCCTTTTCTATAGAAAATTTTTCAAAAAATAATTTTTTACTGTCGCAAATTTTAATTACGCCAGGGATTGCCTTTTCTATAGTGAATTTTTCACAAATTAATTTTTTACTGTCGCAAATTTTAATTGCGCCAGGGATTGCCTTTTCTATAGTAAATTATTCAAAAAATAATTTTATACTGTCGCAAACTTTAATTGCGCCAGGGATTCCCTTTTCTATAGTAAATTTTTCAAAAATTAATTTTTTACTGTCGCAAGTTTTAATTGCGCCAGGGATTGCCTTTGCTATAGTAAATTTATCAAAATTTAATTTTTTACTGTCGCAAGTTTTAATTGCGCCAGGGATTGCCTTTTCTATAGTAAATTTATCAAAATTTAATTTTCTACTGTCGCAAATTTTAATTACGCCAGGGATTGCCTTTTCTATAGTAAATTTTTCACAAATTAATTTTTTTCTGTCGCAAATTTTAAATACGCCAGGGATTGCCTTTTCTATAGTAAATTTTTCAAAAAATAATTTTATACTGTCGCAAATTTTAATTGCGCCAGTAATTGCCTTTTCTATAGTAAATTTTTAACAAATTAATTTTTTACTGTCGCAAATTTTAAATACGCCAGGGATTGCCCTTTCTATAGTAAATTTTTCAAAAAATAATTTTTTACTGTCGCAAATTTTAATTACGCCAGGGATTGCCTTTTTCTATAGTAAATTTTTCAAAAAATAATTTTTTACTGTCGCAAATTTTAATTGCGCCAGGGATTGCCTTTTCTATAGTAAATTTTTCAAAAAATAATTTTATACTGTCGCAAATTTTAATTGCGCCAGGGATTGCCATTTCTATAGTAAATTTTTCAAAAAATAATTTTTTACTATCGCAAATTTTAATTGCGCCAAGGATGGCCTTTTCTATAGTAAATTTTTCAAAAAATAATTTTCTACTGTCGCAAATTTTAATTGCGCCAGGGATTGCCTTTTCTATAGTAAATTTTTCAAAAAATAATTTTTTACTGTCGCAAATTTTAATTACGCCAGGGATTGCCTTTTCTATAGTAAATTTTTCAAAAAATAATTTTTTACTGTCGCAAGTTTTAATTGCGCCAGGGATTGCCTTTTCTATAGTAAATTATTCAAAAAATAATTTTATACTGTCGCAAATTTTAATTGCGCCAGGGATTGCCTTTTCTATAGTAAAGTTTTCAAAAAATAATTTTTTACTGTCGCAAGTTTTAATTGCGCCAGGGATTGCCTTTTCTATAGTAAATTATTCAAAAAATAATTTTCTACTGTCGCAAATTTTAATTACGCCAGGGATTGCCTTTTCTATAGTAAATTTATCAAAATTTAATTTTTTACTGTCGCAAATTTTAATTACGCCAGGGATTGCCTTTTCTATAGTAAATTTTTCAAAAATTAATTTTTTACTGTCGCAAATTTTAAATACGCCAGGGATTGCCTTTTCTATAGTAAATTTTTCAAAAAATAATTTTTTACTGTCGCAAGTTTTAATTGCGCCAGGGATTGCCTTTTCTATAGTAAATTATTCAAAAAATAATTTTTTACTGTCGCAAATTTTAATTACGCCAGGGATTGCCATTTCTATAGTAAATTATTCAAAAAATAATTTTTTACTGTCGCAAATTGTAACTGCGCCAGGGATTACCATTTCTGTAGTAAATTTTTCAAAAAATAATTTTATACTGTCGCAAATTTTAATTGCGCCAGGGATTGCCTTTTCTATAGTAAATTTTTCAAAAAATAGTTTTATACTGTTGCAAATTTTAATTGCGCCAGGGATTGCCTTTTCTATAGTAAATTTTTCAAAAAATAATTTTTTACTGTCGCAAGTTTTAATTGCGCCAGGGATTGCCTTTTCTATAGTAAATTTATCAAAATTTAATTTTCTACTGTCGCAAATTTTAATTACGCCAGGGATTGTCTTTTCTATAGTAAATTTTTCAAAAAATAATTTTTTACTGTCGCAAATTTTAATTACGCCAGGGATTGCCTTTTCTATAGTAAATTTTTCACAAATTAATTTTTTACTGTCGCAAATTTTAAATACGCCAGGGATTGCCTTTTCTATAGTAAATTTTTCAAAAAATAATTTTATACTGTCGCAAATTTTAATTGCGCCAGGGATTGCCTTTTCTATAGTAATTTTTTCAAAAAATAATTGTTTACTGTCGCAAATTTTAATTGTGCCAGGGATGGCCTTTTCTATAGTAAATTTTGCAAAAAATTGTTTTCTACTGTCGCAAATTGTAACTGCGCCAGGGATTACCATTTCTATAGTAAATTTTTCAAAAAATAATTTTTTACTGCCGCAAATTTTAATTGCGCCAGGGATTGCCTTTTCTATAGTAAATTTTTCAAAAAATAATTTTGTACTGTCGCAAATTTTAATTGCGCCAGGGATTGCCTTTTCTATAGTAAATTTTTCAGAAAATAATTTTTTACTGTCGCAAGTTTTAATTGCGCCAGGGATTGCCTTTTATATAGTAAATTATTCAAAAAATAATTTTCTACTGTCGCAAATTTTAATTGCGCCAGGGATTGCCTTTTCTATAGTAAATTTTTCAAAATTTAATTTTTTACTGTCGCAAATTTTAATTACGCCAGGGATTGCCTTTTCTATAGTAAATTATTCAAAAAATAATTTTCTATTGTCGCAAATTTTAATTGCGCCAGGGATTGCCTTTTCTATAGTAAATTTATCAAAATTTAATTTTTTACTGTCGAAAATTTTAATTGCGCCAGGGATTACCTTTTCTATAGTAAATTATTCAAAAAATAACCTTTTACTGTCGCAAATTCTAACTGCGCCAGGTTCTATAGTAAATTTTTCACAAAATAATTTTTTACTGTCGCAAATTGTAACCGCGCCAGGGATTACCATTTCTGTAGTAAATTTTTCAAAAAATAATTTTATACTGTCGCAAATTTTAATTGCGCCAGGGATTGCCTTTTCTATAGTAAATTTTTCAGAAAATAATTTTTTACTGTCGCAAGTTTTAATTGCGCCAGGGATTGCCTTTTATATAGTAAATTATTCAAAAAATAATTTTCTACTGTCGCAAATTTTAATTGCGCCAGGGATTGCCTTTTCTATAGTAAATTTTTCAAAAAATAATTTTATACTGTCGCAAATTTTAATTGCGCCAGGGATTGCCTTTTCTATAGTAAATTTTTCAAAAAAAAATTTTTTATTGTCGCAAGTTTTAATTGCGCCAGGGATTGCCTTTTCTATAGCAAATTTATCAAAATTTAATTTTCTACTGTCGCAAATTTTAATTACGCCAGGGATTGTCTTTTCTATAGTAAATTTTTCAAAAAATAATTTTTTACTGTCGCAAATTTTAATTACGCCAGGGATTGCTTTTCTATAGTAAATTTTTCACAAATTAATTTTTTACTGTCGCAAATTTTAAATACGCCAGGGATTGCCTATAGTAAATTTTTCACAAATTAATTTTTTACTGTCGCAAATTTTAAATACGCCAGGGATTGCCTTTTCTATAGTAAATTTTTCAAAAAATAATTTTATACTGTCGCAAATTTTAATTGCGCCAGGGATTGCCTTTTCTATAGTAATTTTTTCAAAAAATAATTGTTTACTGTCGCAAATTTTAATTGCGCCAGGGATGGCCTTTTCTATAGTAAATTTTGCAAAAAATAATTTTCTACTGTCGCAAATTGTAACTCCGCCAGGGATTACCATTTCTATAGTAAATTTTTCAAAAAATAATTTTTTACTGTCGCAAATTTTAATTGCGCCAGGGATTGCCTTTTCTATAGTAAATTTTTCAAAAAATAATTTTATACTGTCGCAAATTTTAATTGCGCCATGGATTGCCTTTTCTATAGTAAATTTTTAAGAAAATAATTTTTTACTGTCGCAAGTTTTAATTGCGCCAGGGATTGCCTTTTATATAGTAAATTATTCAAAAAATAATTTTCTACTGTCGCAAATTTTAATTGCGCCAGGGATTGCCTTTTCTATAGTAAATTTTTCAAAATTTAATTTTTTACTGTCGCAAATTTTAATTACGCCAGGGATTGCCTTTTCTATAGTAAATTATTCAAAAAATAATTTTCTACTGTCGCAAATTTTAACTGCGCCAGGGATTGCCTTTTCTATAGTAAATTTATCAAAATTTAATTTTTTACTGTCGAAAATTTTAATTGCGCCAGGGATTACCTTTTCTATAGTAAATTATTCAAAAAATAACCTTTTACTGTCGCAAATTCTAACTGCGCCAGGTTCTATAGTTAATTTTTCACAAAATAATTTTTTACTGTCGCAAATTTTAATTACGCCAGGGATTACCACTTCTGTAGTAAATTTTTCAAAAAATAATTTTATACTGTCGCAAATTTTAATTGCGCCAGGGATTGCGTTTTCTATAGTAAATTTTTCAAAAAATAATTTTATACTGTCGCAAATTTTAATTGCGCCAGGGATTGCCTTTTCTATAGTAAATTTTTCAAAAAATAATTTTTTACTGTCGCAAGTTTAAATTGCGCCAGGGATTACCTTTTCTATAGTAAATTTATCAAAATTTAATTTTCTACTGTCGCAAATTTTAATTACGCCAGGGATTGTCTTTTCTATAGTAAATTTTTCAAAAAATAATTTTTTACTGTCGCAAATTTTAATTACGCCAGGGATTGCCTTTTCTATAGTAAATTTTTCACAAATTAATTTTTTACTGTCGCAAATTTTAAATACGCCAGGGATTGCCTTTTCTATAGTAAATTTTTCAAAAAATAATTTTATACTGTCGCAAATTTTAATTGCGCCAGGGATTGCCTTTTCTATAGTAATTTTTTCAAAAAATAATTGTTTACTGTCGCAAATTTTAATTGCGCCAGGGATGGCCTTTTCTATAGTAAATTTTGCAAAAAATAATTTTCTACTGTCGCAAATTGTAACTGCGCCAGGGATTACCATTTCTATAGTAAATTTTTCAAAAAATAATTTTTTACTGTCGCAAATTTTAATTGCGCCAGGGATTGCCTTTTCTATAGTAAATTTTCAAAAAATAATTTTATACTGTCGCAAATTTTAATTGCGCCAGGGATTGCCTTTTCTATAGTAAATTTTTCAAAAAATAATTTTTTACTGTCGCAAGTTTTAATTGCGCCAGGGATTGCCTTTTCTATAGTAAATTATTCAAAAAATAATTTTCTACTGTCGCAAATTTTAATTGCGCCAGGGATTGCCTTTTCTATAGTAAATTTTTCAAAATTTAATTTTTTACTGTCGCAAATTTTAATTACGCCAGGGATTGATTGCCTTTTCTATAGTAAATTATTCAAAAAATAATTTTCTACTGTCGCAAATTTTAATTGCGCCAGGGATTGCCTTTTCTATAGTAAATTTATCAAAATTTAATTTTTTACTGTCGCAAATTTTAATTGCGCCAGGGATTACCTTTTCTATAGTAAATTATTCAAAAAATAACCTTTTACTGTCGCAAATTCTAACTGCGCCAGGTTCTGTAGTAAATTTTTCACAAAATAATTTTTTACTGTCGCAAATTTTAATTACGCCAGGGATTGCCTTTTCTATAGTAAATTTTTCAAAAAATAATTTTATACTGTCGCAAATTTTAATTACGCCAGGGATTGCCTTTTCTATAGTAAATTTTTCAAAAAATAATTTTATACTGTCGCAAATTTTAATTGCGCCAGGGGTTGCCTTTTCTATAGTAAATTTTTCAAAAAATAATTTTTTACTGTCGCAAATTTTAATTGCGCCAGGGATTGCCTTTTCTATAGTAAATTTATCAAAAAATAATTTTTTACTGTCGCAAGTTTTAATTGCGCCAGGGATTGCCTCTTCTATATTAAATTTTTCAAAATTTAATTTTATACTGTCGCAAGTTTTAATTGCGCCAGGGATTGCCTTTTCTATAGTAAATTTATCAAAATTTAATTTTATACTGTCGCAGATTTTAATTACGCCAGGGATTGCCTTTTCTATAGTAAATTTTTCAAAAAATAATTTTTTACTGTCGCAAGTTTTAATTGCGCCAGGGATTGCCTTTTCTATAGTAAATTTTTCAAAAAATAATTTTTTACTGTCGCAAGTTTTAATTGCGCCAGGGATTGCCGTTTCTATAGTAAATTTTTCACATATTAATTTTTTACTGTCGCAAAATTTAATTGCGCCAGGGATGGCCTTATCTATAGTAAATTTTTCAAAAAATAATTTTTTACTGGCGCAAATTTTAAATACGCCAGGGATTGCCTTTTCTATAATAAATTTTTCAAAAAATAATTTTCTACTGTCGCAAGTTTAATCGCGCCAGGGATTGCCTTTTCTATAGTAAATTATTCAAAAAATAATTTTTTATTGTCGCAAATTTTAATTACGCCAGGGATTGCCTTTTCTATAGTAAATTATTCAAAAAATAATTTTCTACTGTCGCAAATTTTAATTGCGCCAGGGATTGCCTTTTCTATAGTAAATTTTTCAAAATTTAATTTTTTACTGTCGCAAATTTTAATTACGCCAGGGATTGCCTTTTCTATAGTAAATTATTCAAAAAATAATTTTCTACTGTCGCAAATTTTAATTGCGCCAGGGATTGCCTTTTCTATAGTAAATTTATCAAAATTTAATTTTTTACTGTCGCAAATTTTAATTGCGCCAGGGATTACCTTTTCTATAGTAAATTATTCAAAAAATAACCTTTTACTGTCGCAAATTCTAACTGCGCCAGGTTCTATAGTAAATTTTTCACAAAATAATTTGTTACTGTCGCAAATTTTAATTACGCCAGGGATTGCCTTTTCTATAGTAAAGTTTTCAAAAAATAATTTTATACTGTCGCAAATTTTAATTACGCCAGGGATTGCCTTTTCTATAGTAAATTTTTCAAAAAATAATTTTATACTGTCGCAAATTTTAATTGCGCCAGGGGTTGCCTTTTCTATAGTAAATTTTTCAAAAAATAATTTTTTACTGTCGCAAATTTTAATTGCGCCAGGGATTGCCTTTTCTATAGTAAATTTTTCAAAAAATAATTTTTTACTGTCGCAAGTTTTAATTGCGCCAGGGATTGCCTCTTCTATAGTAAATTTTTCAAAATTTAATTTTATACTGTCGCAAGTTTTAATTGCGCCAGGGATTGCCTTTTCTATAGTAAATTTATCAAAATTTAATTTTATACTGTCGCAAATTTTAATTACGCCAGGGATTGCCTTTTCTATAGTAAATTTTTCACAAAATAATTTTTTACTGTCGCAAGTTTTAATTGCGCCAGGGATTGCCTTTTCTATAGTAAATTTTTCAAAAAATAATTTTTTACTGTCGCAAGTTTTAATTGCGCCAGGGATTGCCTTTTCTATAGTAAATTTTTCACATATTAATTTTTTACTGTCGCAAAATTTAACTGCGCTAGGGATGGCCTTATCTATAGTAAATTTTTCAAAAAATAATTTTTTACTGGCGCAAATTTTAAATACGCCAGGGATTGCCTTTTCTATAATAAATTTTTCAAAAAATAATTTTCTACTGTCGCAAATTTTAATCGCGCCAGGGATTGCCTTTTCTATAGTAAATTATTCAAAAAATAATTTTTTACTATCGCAAATTTTAATTACGCCAGGGATTGCCTTTTCTATAGTAAATTATTCAAAAAATAATTTTTTACTGTCGCAAATTGTAACTGCGCCAGGGATTACCATTTCTGTAGTAAATTTTTCAAAAAATAATTTTATACTGTCGCAAATTTTAATTGCGCCAGGGATTGCCTTTTCTATAGTAAATTTTTCAAAAAATAATTTTATACTGTCGCAAATTTTAATTGCGCCAGGGATTGCCTTTTCTATAGTAAATTTTTCAAAAAATAATTTTTTACTGTCGCAAGTTTTAATTGCGCCAGGGATTGCTTTTCTATAGTAAATTTATCAAAATTTAATTTTATACTGTCGCAAATTTTAATTGCGCCAGGGATTGCCTTTTCTATAGTAAATTTTTCAAAAAATAATTTTTTAATGTCGCAAATTTTAATTACGCCAGGGATTGCCTTTTCTATAGTAAATTTTTAAAAAAATAATTTTTTACTGTCGCAAGTTTTAATTGCGCCAGGGATTGCCTTTTCTATAGTAAATTTTTCAAAATTTAATTTTCTACTGTCGCAAATTTTAATTACGCCAGGGATTGCCTTTTCTATAGTAAATTTTTCAAAAAATAATTTTTTACTGTCGCAAATTTTAATTACGCCAGGGATTGCCTTTTCTATAGTAAATTTTTCACAAATTAATTTTTTACTGTCGCAAATTTTAAATACGCCAGGGATTGCCTTTTCTATAGTAAATTTTTCAAAAAATAATTTTATACTGTCGCAAATTTTAATTGCGCCAGGGATTGCCTCTTCTATAGTAATTTTTTCAAAAAATAATTGTTTACTGTCGCAAATTTTAATTGCGCCAGGGATGGCCTTTTCTATAGTAAATTTTGCAAAAAATAATTTTCTACTGTCGCAAATTGTAACTGCGCCAGGGATTACCATTTCTATAGTAAATTTTTCAAAAAATAATTTTTTACTGTCGCAAATTTTAATTGCGTCAGGGATTGCCTTTTATATAGTAAATTTTTCAAAAAATAATTTTATACTGTCGCAAATTTTAATTGCGCCAGGGATTGCCTTTTCTATAGTAAATTTTTCAAAAAATAATTTTTTACTGTCGCAAGTTTTAATTGCGCCAGGGATTGCCTTTTCTATAGTAAATTATTCAAAAAATAATTTTCTACTGTCGCAAATTTTAATTGCGCCAGGGATTTCCTTTTCTATAGTAAATTTTTCAAAATTTAATTTTTTACTGTCGCAAATTTTAATTACGCCAGGGATTGCCTTTTCTATAGTAAATTATTCAAAAAATAATTTTCTACTGTCACAAATTTTAATTGCGCCAGGGATTGCCTTTTCTATAGTAAATTTATCAAAATTTAATTTTTTACTGTCGCAAATTTTAATTGCGCCAGGGATTGCCTTTTCTATAGTAAATTATTCAAAAAATAACTTTTTACTGTCGCAAATTCTAACTGCGCCAGGTTCTATAATAAATTTTTCACAAAATAATTTTTTACTCTCGCAAATTTTAATTACGCCAGGGATTGCCTTTTCTATAGTAAATTTTTCAAAAAATAATTTTATACTGTCGCAAATTTTAATTACGCCAGGGATTGCCTTTTCTATAGTAAATTTTTCAAAAAATAATTTTATACTGTCGCAAATTTTAATTGCGCCAGGGGTTGCCTTTTCTATAGTAAATTTTTCAAAAAATAATTTTTTACTGTCGCAAATTTTAATTGCGCCAGGGATTGCCTTTTCTATAGTAACTTTTTCAAAAAATAATTTTTTACTGTCGCAAGTTTTAACTGTGCCAGGGATTGCCTTTTCTATAGTAAATTTTTCAAAATTTAATTTTATACTGTCGCAAGTTTTAATTGCGCCCGGGATTGCCTTTTCTATAGTAAATTTATCAAAATTTAATTTTATACTGTCGCAAATTTTAATTACGCCAGGGATTGCCTTTTCTATAGTAAATTTTTCAAAAAATAATTTTTTACTGTCGCAAGTTTTAATTGCGCCAGGGATTGCCTTTTCTATAATAAATTATTCAAAAAATAATTTTTTACTGTCGCAAATTTTAATTACGCCAGGGATGGCCTTTTCTATAGTAAATTTTTCAAAAAATAATTTTTTACTATCGCAAGTTTTAATTGCGCCAGGGATTGCCTTTCCTATAGTAAATTTTTCAAAAAATAATTTTATACTGTCGCAAATTTTAATTGCGCCAGGGATTGCCTTTTCTATAGTAAATTTTTCAAAAAATAATTTTTTACTGTCGCAAGTTTTAATTGTGCCAGGGATTGCCTTTTCTATAGTAAATTATTCAAAAAATAATTTTCTACTGTCGCAAATTTTAATTGCGCCAGGGATTGTCTTTTCTATAGTAAATTTATCAAAATTTAATTTTATACTGTCGCAAATTTTAATTGCGCCAGGGATTGCCTTTTCTATAGTAAATTATTCAAAAAATAATTTTTTACTGTCGCAAATTCTAACTGCGCCAGGGATTACCATTTCTATAGTAAATTTTTCACAAAATAATTTTTTACTGTCGCAAATTTTAATTGCGCCAAGGATTGCCTTTTCTATAGTAAATTTATCAAAATTTAATTTTATACTGTCGCAAATTTTAATTGCGCCAGGGATTGCCTTTTCTATAGTAAATTTTTCACATATTAATTTTTTACTGTCGCAAAATTTAATTGCGCCAGGGATGGCCTTTTCTATAGTAAATTTTTCAAAAAATAATTTTTTACTTTCGCAAATTTTAAATACGCCAGGGGTTGACTTTTCTATAGTAAATTTTTCAAAAAATAATTTCTACTGTCGCAAATTTTAATCGCGCCAGGGATTGCCTTTTCTATAGTAAATTTTTCAAAAAATAATTTTTTACTGTCGCAAGTTTTAATTGCGCCAGGGATTGCCGTTTCTATAGTAAATTTTTCACATATTAATTTTTTACTGTCGCAAATTTTAATTGCGCCAGGGATTGCCTTTTCTATAGTAAATTTTTCAAAAAATAATTTTTTACTGTCGCAAGTTTTAATTGCGCCAGGGATTGCCTCTTCTATAGTAAATTTTTCAAAATTTAATTTTATACTGTCGCAAGTTTTAATTGCGCCAGGGATTGCCTTTTCTATAGTAAATTTATCAAAATTTAATTTTATACTGTCGCAAATTTTAATTACGCCAGGGATTGCCTTTTCTATAGTAAATTTTTCAAAAAATTATTTTTTACTGTCGCAAGTTTTAATTGCGCCAGGGATTGCCTTTTCTATAGTAAATTTTTCAAAAAATTATTTTTTACTGTCGCAAGTTTTAATTGCGCCAGGGATTGCCTTTTCTATAGTAAATTTTTCACATATTAATTTTTTACTGTCGCAAAATTTAATTGCGCCAGGGATGGCCTTATCTATAGTAAATTTTTCAAAAAATAATTTTTTACTGGCGCAAATTTTAAATACGCCAGGGATTGCCTTTTCTATAATAAATTTTTCAAAAAATAATTTTCTACTGTCGCAAATTTTAATCGCGCCAGGGATTGCCTTTTCTATAGTAAATTATTCAAAAAATAATTTTTTACTGTCGCAAATTTTAATTACGCCAGGGATTGCCTTTTCTATAGTAAATTATTCAAAAAATAATTTTTTACTGTCGCAAATTGTAACTGCGCCAGGGATTACCATTTCTGTAGTAAATTTTTCAAAAAATAATTTTATACTGTCGCAAATTTTAATTGCGCCAGGGATTGCCTTTTCTATAGTAAATTTTTCAAAAAATAATTTTATACTGTCGCAAATTTTAATTGCGCCAGGGATTGCCTTTTCTATAGTAAATTTTTCAAAAAATAATTTTTTACTGTCGCAAGTTTTAATTGCGCCAGGGATTGCTTTTCTATAGAAAATTTATCAAAATTTAATTTTATACTGTCGCAAATTTTAATTGCGCCAGGGATTGCCTTTTCTATAGTAAATTTTTCAAAAAATAATTTTTTAATGTCGCAAATTTTAAGTACGCCAGGGATTGCCTTTTCTATAGTAAATTTTTCAAAAAATAATTTTTTACTGTCGGAAGTTTTAATTGCGCCAGGGATTGCCTTTTCTATAGTAAATTTTTCAAAATTTAATTTTCTACTGTCGCAAATTTTAATTACGCCAGGGATTGCCTTTTCTATAGTAAATTTTTCAAAAAATAATTTTTTACTGTCGCAAATTTTAATTACGCCAGGGATTGCCTTTTCTATAGTAAATTTTTCACAAATTAATTTTTTACTGTCGCAAATTTTAAATACGCCAGGGATTGCCTTTTCTATGGTAAATTTTTCAAAAAATAATTTTATACTGTCGCAAATTTTAATTGCGCCAGGGATTGCCTCTTCTATAGTAATTTTTTCAAAACATAATTGTTTACTGTCGCAAATTTTAATTGCGCCAGGGATGGACTTTTCTATAGTAAATTTTGCAAAAAATAATTTTCTACTGTCGCAAATTGTAACTGCGCCAGGGATTACCATTTCTGTAGTAAATTTTTCAAAAAATAATTTTTTACTGTCGCAAATTTTAATTGCGCCAGGGATTGCCTTTTCTATAGTAAATTTTTCAAAAAATAATTTTATACTGTCGCAAATTTTAATTACGCGAGGGATTGCCTTTTCTATAGTAAATTATTCAAAAAATAATTTTCTACTGTCGCAAATTTTAATTGCGCCAGGGATTGCCTTTTCTATAGTAAATTTATCAAAATTTAATTTTTTACTGTCGCAAATTTTAATTGCGCCAGGGATTGCCTTTTCTATAGTAAATTATTCAAAAAATAACTTTTTACTGTCGCAAATTCTAACTGCGCCAGGTTCTATAGTAAATTTTTCAAAAAATAATTTTATACTGTCGCAAATTTTAATTGCGCCAGGGATTGCCTTTTCTATAGTAAATTTTTCAAAAAATAATTTTATACTGTCGCAAATTTTAATTACGCCAGGGATTGCCTTTTCTATAGTAAATTTTTCAAAAAATAATTTTATACTGTCGCAAATTTTAATTGCGCCAGGGATTGCCTTTTCTATAGTAAATTTTGCAAAAAATAATTTTCTACTGTCGCAAATTGTAACTGCGCCAGGGATTACCATTTCTGTAGTAAATTTTTCAAAAAATAATTTTTTACTGTCGCAAATTTTAATTGCGCCAGGGATTGCCTTTTCTATAGTAAATTTTTCAAAAAATAATTTTATACTGTCGCAAATTTTAATTACGCCAGGGATTGCCTTTTCTATAGTAAATTATTCAAAAAATAATTTTCTACTGTCGCAAATTTTAATTGCTCCAGGGATTGCCTTTTCTATAGTAAATTTATCAAAATTTAATTTTATACTGTCGCAAGTTTTAATTGCGCCAGGGATTGCCTTTTCTATAGTAAATTTATCAAAATTTAATTTTATACTGTCGCAAATTTTAATTGCGCCAGGGATTGCCTTTTCTATAGTAAATTTTTCAAAAAATAATTTTTTACTGTCGCAAGTTTTAATTGTGCCAGGGATTGCCTTTTCTATAGTAAATTATTCAAAAAATAATTTTCTACTGTCGCAAATTTTAATTGCGCCAGGGATTGCCTTTTCTATAGTAAATTTATCAAAATTTAATTTTATACTGTCGCAAATTTTAATTGCGCCAGGGATTGCCTTTTCTATAGTAAATTATTCAAAAAATAATTTTTTACTGTCGCAAATTCTAACTGCGCCAGGGATTACCATTTCTATAGTAAATTTTTCACAAAATAATTTTTTACTGTCGCAAATTTTAATTGCGCCAAGGATTGCCTTTTCTATAGTAAATTTATCAAAATTTAATTTTATACTGACGCAAATTTTAATTGCGCCAGGGATTGCCTTTTCTATAGTAAATTTTTCACATATTAATTTTTTACTGTCGCAAAATTTAATTGCGCCAGGGATGGCCTTTTCTATAGTAAATTTTTCAAAAAATAATTTTTTACTGTCGCAAGTTTTAATTGCGCCAGGGATTGCCTTTTCTATAGTAAATTATTCAAAAAATAATTTTCTACTGTCGCAAATTTTAATTGCGCCAGGGATTGCCTTTTCTATAGTAAATTTTTCAAAAAATAATTTTTTACTGTCGCAAGTTTTAATTGCGCCAGGGATTGCCTTTTCTATAGTAAATTTTTCAAAAAATAATTTTATACTGTCGCAAATTTTAATTGCGCTAGGGATTGCCTTTTCTATAGTAAATATGTCAAAAAATAATTTTTTACTGTCGCAAGTTTTAATTGCGCCAGGGATTGCCTTTTCTATAGTAAATTATTCAAAAAATAATTTTCTACTGTCGCAAATTGTAACTGCGCCAGGGATTACCATTTCTATAGTAAATTTTTCAAAAAATAATTTTTTACTGTCGCAAATTTTAATTGCGCCAGGGATTGCCTTTTCTATAGTAAATTTTTCAAATAATAATTTTATACTGTCGCAAATTTTAATTGCGCCAGGGATTGCCTTTTCTATAGTAAATTTTTCAAAAAATAATTTTTTACCGTCGCAAGTTTTAATTTCGCCAGGGATTGCCTTTTCTATAGTAAATTATTCAAAAAATAATTTTCTACTGTCGCAAATTTTAATTGCGCCAGGGATTGCCTTTCCTATAGTAAATTTTTCAAAAATAATTTTTTACTGTCGCAAGTTTTAATTGCGCCAGGGATTGCCTTTTCTATAGTAAATTTTTCAAAAAATAATTTTTTACTGTCGCAAATTTTAATTGCGCCAGGGATTGCCTTTTCTATAGTAAATTTTTCAAATAATAATTTTATACTGTCGCAAATTTTAATTGCGCCAGGGATTGCCTTTTCTATAGTAAATTTTTCAAAAAATAATTTTTTACTGTCGCAAGTTTTAATTTCGCCAGGGATTGCCTTTTCTATAGTAAATTATTCAAAAAATAATTTTCTACTGTCGCAAATTTTAATTGCGCCAGGGATTGCCTTTCCTATAGTAAATTTTTCAAAAATAATTTTTTACTGTCGCAAGTTTTAATTGCGCCAGGGATTGCCTTTTCTATAGTAAATTTTTCAAAAAATAATTTTCTACTGTCGCAAATTATAATTGCGACAGGGATTGCCTTTTCTATAGTAAATTTTTCAAAAAATAATTTTTTACTATCGCAAATTTTAATTGCGCCAGGGATTGCCTTTTCTATAGTAAATTTTTCAAAAAATAATTTTATACTGTCGCAAATTTTAATTGCGCCAGGGATTGCCTTTTCTATAGTAAATTTTTCAAAAAATAATTTTATACTGTCGCAAATTTTAATTACGCCAGGGATTGCCTTTTCTATAGTAAATTTTTCAAAAAATAATTTTATACTGTCGCAAATTTTAATTGCGCCAGGGATTGCCTTTTCTATAGTAAATTTTTCAAAAAATAATTTTCTACTGTCGCAAATTTTAATTGCGCCAGGGATTGCCTTTTCTATAGTAAATTTTTCAAAAAATAATTTTTTACTGTCGCAAGTTTTAATTGCGCCAGAGATTGCGTTTTCTATAGTAAATTTTTCAAAATTTAATTTTATACTGTCGCAAGTTTTAATTGCGCCACGGATTGCCTTTTCTATAGTAAATTTTTCAAAAAATAATTTTTTACTGTCGCAAATTTTAATTGCGCCAGGGATTGCCTTTTCTATAGTAAATTTTTCAAAAAATAATTTTCTACTGTCGCAAATTTTAATTGCGCCAGGGATTGCCTTTTCTATAGTAAATTTTTCACATATTAATTTTTTACTCTCGCAAAATTTAATTGCGCCAGGGATTGCCTTTTCTATAGTAATTTTTTCAAAAAATAATTTTTTACTGTTGCAAATTTAAATACGCCAGGGATTGCCTTTTCTATAGTAAATTTTTCAAAAAATAATTTTATACTGTCGCAAATTTTAATTGCGCCAGGGATTGCCTTTTCTATAGTAAATTTTTCAAAAAATTATTTTTTACTGTCGCAAATTTTAATTGCGCCAGGGATTGCCTTTTCTATAGTAAATTTTTCACATATTAATTGTTTACTGTCGCAAGTTTTAATTGCGCCAGGGATTGCCTTTCTATAGTAAATTTTTCAAAAAATAATTTTATACTGTCGCAACTTTTAATTGCGCCAGGGATTGCCTTTTCTATACTAAATTTAAAAAAAATAATTTTCTACTGTCGCATATTTTAATTGCGCCAGGGATTGCCTTTTCTATAGTAAATTTTTCAAAAAATAATTTTATACTGTCGCAAATTTTAATTACGCCAGGGATTGCCTTTTCTATAGTAAATTATTCAAAAAATAATTTTCTACTGTCGCAAATTTTAATTGCTCCAGGGATTGCCTTTTCTATAGTAAATTTATCAAAATTTAATTTTATACTGTCGCAAGTTTTAATTGCGCCAGGGATTGCCTTTTCTATAGTAAATTTATCAAAATTTAATTTTATACTGTCGCAAATTTTAATTGCGCCAGGGATTGCCTTTTCTATAGTAAATTTTTCAAAAAATAATTTTTTACTGTCGCAAGTTTTAATTGTGCCAGGGATTGCCTTTTCTATAGTAAATTATTCAAAAAATAATTTTCTACTGTCGCAAATTTTAATTGCGCCAGGGATTGCCTTTTCTATAGTAAATTTATCAAAATTTAATTTTATACTGTCGCAAATTTTAATTGCGCCAGGGATTGCCTTTTCTATAGTAAATTATTCAAAAAATAATTTTTTACTGTCGCAAATTCTAACTGCGCCAGGGATTACCATTTCTATAGTAAATTTTTCACAAAATAATTTTTTACTGTCGCAAATTTTAATTGCGCCAAGGATTGCCTTTTCTATAGTAAATTTATCAAAATTTAATTTTATACTGACGCAAATTTTAATTGCGCCAGGGATTGCCTTTTCTATAGTAAATTTTTCACATATTAATTTTTTACTGTCGCAAAATTTAATTGCGCCAGGGATGGCCTTTTCTATAGTAAATTTTTCAAAAAATAATTTTTTACTGTCGCAAGTTTTAATTGCGCCAGGGATTGCCTTTTCTATAGTAAATTATTCAAAAAATAATTTTCTACTGTCGCAAATTTTAATTGCGCCAGGGATTGCCTTTTCTATAGTAAATTTTTCAAAAAATAATTTTTTACTGTCGCAAGTTTTAATTGCGCCAGGGATTGCCTTTTCTATAGTAAATTTTTCAAAAAATAATTTTATACTGTCGCAAATTTTAATTGCGCTAGGGATTGCCTTTTCTATAGTAAATATGTCAAAAAATAATTTTTTACTGTCGCAAGTTTTAATTGCGCCAGGGATTGCCTTTTCTATAGTAAATTATTCAAAAAATAATTTTCTACTGTCGCAAATTGTAACTGCGCCAGGGATTACCATTTCTATAGTAAATTTTTCAAAAAATAATTTTTTACTGTCGCAAATTTTAATTGCGCCAGGGATTGCCTTTTCTATAGTAAATTTTTCAAATAATAATTTTATACTGTCGCAAATTTTAATTGCGCCAGGGATTGCCTTTTCTATAGTAAATTTTTCAAAAAATAATTTTTTACTGTCGCAAGTTTTAATTTCGCCAGGGATTGCCTTTTCTATAGTAAATTATTCAAAAAATAATTTTCTACTGTCGCAAATTTTAATTGCGCCAGGGATTGCCTTTCCTATAGTAAATTTTTCAAAAATAATTTTTTACTGTCGCAAGTTTTAATTGCGCCAGGGATTGCCTTTTCTATAGTAAATTTTTCAAAAAATAATTTTTTACTGTCGCAAATTTTAATTGCGCCAGGGATTGCCTTTTCTATAGTAAATTTTTCAAATAATAATTTTATACTGTCGCAAATTTTAATTGCGCCAGGGATTGCCTTTTCTATAGTAAATTTTTCAAAAAATAATTTTTTACTGTCGCAAGTTTTAATTTCGCCAGGGATTGCCTTTTCTATAGTAAATTATTCAAAAAATAATTTTCTACTGTCGCAAATTTTAATTGCGCCAGGGATTGCCTTTCCTATAGTAAATTTTTCAAAAATAATTTTTTACTGTCGCAAGTTTTAATTGCGCCAGGGATTGCCTTTTCTATAGTAAATTTTTCAAAAAATAATTTTCTACTGTCGCAAATTATAATTGCGACAGGGATTGCCTTTTCTATAGTAAATTTTTCAAAAAATAATTTTTTACTATCGCAAATTTTAATTGCGCCAGGGATTGCCTTTTCTATAGTAAATTTTTCAAAAAATAATTTTATACTGTCGCAAATTTTAATTGCGCCAGGGATTGCCTTTTCTATAGTAAATTTTTCAAAAAATAATTTTATACTGTCGCAAATTTTAATTACGCCAGGGATTGCCTTTTCTATAGTAAATTTTTCAAAAAATAATTTTATACTGTCGCAAATTTTAATTGCGCCAGGGATTGCCTTTTCTATAGTAAATTTTTCAAAAAATAATTTTCTACTGTCGCAAATTTTAATTGCGCCAGGGATTGCCTTTTCTATAGTAAATTTTTCAAAAAATAATTTTTTACTGTCGCAAGTTTTAATTGCGCCAGAGATTGCGTTTTCTATAGTAAATTTTTCAAAATTTAATTTTATACTGTCGCAAGTTTTAATTGCGCCACGGATTGCCTTTTCTATAGTAAATTTTTCAAAAAATAATTTTTTACTGTCGCAAATTTTAATTGCGCCAGGGATTGCCTTTTCTATAGTAAATTTTTCAAAAAATAATTTTCTACTGTCGCAAATTTTAATTGCGCCAGGGATTGCCTTTTCTATAGTAAATTTTTCACATATTAATTTTTTACTCTCGCAAAATTTAATTGCGCCAGGGATTGCCTTTTCTATAGTAATTTTTTCAAAAAATAATTTTTTACTGTTGCAAATTTAAATACGCCAGGGATTGCCTTTTCTATAGTAAATTTTTCAAAAAATAATTTTATACTGTCGCAAATTTTAATTGCGCCAGGGATTGCCTTTTCTATAGTAAATTTTTCAAAAAATTATTTTTTACTGTCGCAAATTTTAATTGCGCCAGGGATTGCCTTTTCTATAGTAAATTTTTCACATATTAATTGTTTACTGTCGCAAGTTTTAATTGCGCCAGGGATTGCCTTTCTATAGTAAATTTTTCAAAAAATAATTTTATACTGTCGCAACTTTTAATTGCGCCAGGGATTGCCTTTTCTATACTAAATTTAAAAAAAATAATTTTCTACTGTCGCATATTTTAATTGCGCCAGGGATTGCCATTTCTATAGTAAATTTTTCAAAAAATAATTTTTTACTGTCGCAAATTTTAATTGCGCCAAGGATTGCCTTTTCTATAGTAAATTTTTCACATATTAATTTTTTACTGTCGCAAGTTTTATTTGCGCCAGGGATTGCCTTTTCTATAGAAAATTTTTCAAAAAATAATTTTATACTGTCGCAAATTTTAATTGCGCCAGGGATTGCCTTTTCTATAGTAAATTTTTCAAAAAATAATTTTCTACTGTCGCAAATTTTAATTGCGCCAGGGATTGCCTTTTCTATAGTAAATTTTTCAAAAAATAATTTTTTACTGTCGCAAATTTTAATTGCGCCAGGGATTGCCTTTTCTATAGTAAATTTTTTCAAAAATTAATTTTTTACTGTCGCAAATTTTAATTGCGCCAGGGATTGCCTTTTCTATAGTAAATTTTTCACATATTAATTTTTTACTGTCGCAAAATTTAATTGCGCCAGGGATTGCCTTTTCTATAGTAAATATTTCAAAAATTAATTTTTTACTGCCGCAAATTTTAATTACGCCAGGGATTGCCTTTTCTATAGTAAATTTTTCAAGAATTAATTTTTTACTGTCGCAAGTTTTAATTGCGCCAGTGATTGCCTTTTCTATAGTAAATTTTTCAAAAAATAATTTTTTACTGTCGCAAATTTTAATTACGCCAGGGATTGCCTTTTCTACAGTAAATTTTTCAAAAAATAATTTTCTACTCTCGCAAATTTTAATTGCGCCAAGGATGGCCTTTTCTATAGTAAATTTTTTACTGTCGCAAGTTTTAATTGCGCCAGGGATTGCCTTTTCTATAGTAAATTTTTCAAAAAATAATTTTCTACTGTCGCAAATTTTAATTACGCCAGGGATTGCCTTTTCTATAGTAAATTTTTCAAAAAATAATTTTTTAATGTCGCAAGTTTTAACTGCGCCAGGGATTGCCTTTTCTATAGTAAATTTTTCAAAAAATAATTTTTTACTGTCGCAAATTTTAATTGCGCCAGGGATGGCCTTTTCTATGGTAAATTTTTCAAAAAATAATTTTTTACTGTCGCAAATTTTAATTGCGCCAGGGATTGCCTTTTCTATAGTAAATTTTTCAAAATTTAATTTTCTACTGTCGCAAATTTTAATTACGCCAGGGATTGCCTTTTCTATAGTAAATTTTTCAAAAAATAATTTTCTCCTGTCGTAAATTTTAGTTGCGCCAGGGATTGCCTTTTGTATAGTAAATTTTTCAAAAAATAATTTTATACTGTCGCAAATTTTAATTACGCCAGGGATTGCCTTTTCTATAGTAAATTTTTCAAAAAATAATTTTGTACTGTCGCAAATTTTAATTGCGCCAGGGATTGATTGCCTTTTCTATAGTAAATTTTTCAAAAAATAATTTTTTACTGTCGCAAATTTTAAATACGCCAGGGATTGCCTTTTCTATAGTAAATTTTTCAAAAAATAATTTTATACTGTCGCAAATTGTAACTGCGCCAGGGATTACCATTTCTATAGTAAATTTTTCAAAAAATAATTGTTTACTGTCGCAAATTTTAATTGCGCCAGGGATGACATTTTCTATAGTAAATTTTCAAGAAATAATTTTAAACTGTCGCAAATTTTAATTGCGCCAGGGATTGCCTTTTCTATAGTAAATTATTCAAAAAATAATATTTTACTGTCGCAAATTTTAATTACGCCAGGGATTGCCTTTTCTATAGTAAATTTTTCAAAAAATAATTTTATACTGTCGCAAATTTTAATTACGCCAGGGATTGCCTTTTCTATAGTAAATTTTTCAAAAAATAATTTTTTACTGTCGCAAATTTTAATTGCGCCAGGGATTGATTGCCTTTTCTATAGTAAATTTTTCAAAATTTAATTTTTTACTGTCGCAAGTTTTAATTGCGCCAGGGATTGCCTTTTCTATAATAAATTTTTCAAAAATTAATTTTTTACTGTCGCAAATTTTAATTGCGCCAGGGATTGCCTTTTCTATAGTAAATTTTTCAAAATGTAATTTTCTACTGTCGCAAATTGTAACTGCGCCAGGGATTACCATTTCTATAGTAAATTTTTCAAAAAATAATTTTCTACTGTCGCAAATTTTAATTGCGCCAGGGATTGCCTTTTCTATAGTAAATTTTTCAAAAAATAATTTTATACTGTCGCACATTTTAATTGCGCCAGGGATGGCCTTTTCTATAGTAAATTTTTCAAAAAATAATTTTATACTGTCGCAAATTTTAATTCCGCCAGGGATTGCCTTTTCTATAGTAAATTTTTCAAAAAATAATTTTTTACTGTCGCAAGTTTTAATTGCGCCAGGGATTGCCTTTTCTATAGTAAATTTTTCACATATTAATTTTTTACTGTCGCAAAATTTAATTGCGCCAGGGATTGCCTTTTCTATAGTAATTTTTTCAAAAAATAATTTTTTACTGTCGCAAATTTTAAATACGCCAGGGATTGCCTTTTCTATAGTAAATTTATCAAAATTTAATTTTATACTGTCGCAAATTTTAATTGCGCCAGGGATGGACTTTTCTATAGTAAATTTTTCAAAAAATAATTTTATACTGTCGCAAATTTTAATTACGCCAGGGATTGCCTTTTCTATAGTAAATTTTTCAAAAAATAATTTTTTACTGTCGCAAATTTTAATTGCGCCAGGGATTGCCTTTTCTATAGTAAATTTATCAAAATTTAATTTTTTACTGTCGGAAGTTTTAATTGCGCCAGGGATTTCCTTTTCTATAATAAATTTTTCAAAAATTAATTTTTTACTGTCGCATATTTTAATTGCACCAGGGATTGCCTTTTCTATAGTAAATTTTTCAAAATTTAATTTTCTACTGTCGCAAATTGTAACTGCGCCAGGGATTACCAATTCTATAGTAAATTTTTCAAAAAATAATTTTTTGCTGTCGCAAATTTTAATTGCGCCAGGGATTGCCTTTTCTATAGTAAATTTTTCAAAATTTAATTTTCTACTGTCGCAAGTTTTAATTGCGCCAGGGATTGCCTTTTCTATAGTAAATTTTTCACATATTAATTTTTTACTGTCGCAAAATTTAATTGCGCCAGGGATTGCCTTTTCTATAGTAATTTTTTCAAAAAATAATTTTTTACTGTCGCAAATTTTAAATACGCCAGGGATCGCCTTTTCTATAGTAAATTTTTCACATATTAATTTTTTACTGTCGCAAAATTTAATTGCGCAAGGGATTGCCTTTTCTATAGTAAATTTTTCAAAAAATAATTTTCTACTGTCGCAAATTTTAATTGCGCCAGGGATGGCATTTTCTATAGTAAATTTTTCAAAAAATAATTTTCTACTGTCGCAAATTTTAACTGCGCCAGGGATTGCCATTTCTATAGTAAATTTTTCACATATTAATTTTTTACTGTCGCAAAATTTAATTGCGCCAAGGATTGCCTTTTCTATAGTAAATTATTCAAAAAATAATTTTATACTGTCGCAAGTTTTAATTGCGCCACGGATTGCCTTTTCTATAGTAAATTTTTCAAAAAATAATTTTTTACTGTCGCAAATTTTAATTACGCCAGGGATTGCCTTTTCTATAGTAAATTTTTCAAAAAATAATTTTATACTGTCGCAAATTTTAATTGCGCCAGGGATTGCCATTTCTATAGTAAATTTATCAAAATTTAATTTTTTACTGTTGCAAGTTTTAATTGCGCCAGGGATTGCCTTTTCTATAATAAATTTTTCAAAAATTAATTTTTTACTGTCGCAAATTTTAATTGCGCCAGGGATTGCCTTTTCTATAGTAAATTTTTCAAAATTTAATTTTCTACTGTCGCAAATTGTAACTGCGCCAGGGATTACCATTTCTATAGTAAATTTTTCAAAAAATAATTTTCTACTGTCGCAAATTTTAATTACGCCAGGGATTGCCTTTTCTATAGTAAATTTTTCAAAAAATAATTTTTTACTGTCGCAAATTTTAATTGCGCCAGGGATTGCCTTTTCTATAGTAAATTTTTCACATATTAATTTTTTACTGTCGCAAAATTTAATTGCGCCAGGGATTGCCTTTTCTATAGTAATTTTTTCAAAAAATAATTTTTTACTGTCGCAAATTTTAAATACGCCAGGGATTGCCTTTTTTATAGTAAATTTTTCACATATTAATTTTTTACTGTCGCAAAATTTAATTGCGCCAAGGATTGCCTTTTCTATAGTAAATTTTCCAAAAAATAATTTTTTACTGTCGCAAATTTTAATTGCGCCGGGGATTGCCTTTTCTATAGTAAATTTTTCAAAATTTAATTTTCTACTGTCGCAAATTGTAACTGCGCCAGGGATTACCATTTCTATAGTAAATTTTTCAAAAAATAATTTTTTACTGTCGCAAATTTTAATTGCGCCAGGGATTGCCTTTTCTATAGTAATTTTTTCAAAAAATAATTTTTTACTGTCGCAAATTTTAAATACGCCAGGGATTGCCTTTTCTATAGTAAATTTTTCACATATTAATTTTTTACTGTCGCAAAATTTAATTGCGCCAGGGATTGCCTTTTCTATAGTAAATTTTTCAAAAAATAATTTTCTACTGTCGCAAATTTTAATTGCGCCAGGGATTGCCTTTTCTATAGTAAATTTTTCAAAAAATAATTTTTTACTGTCGCAAATTTTAATTGCGCCAGGGATTGCCTTTTCTATAGTAAATTTTTCACATATTAATTTTTTACTGTCGCAAAATTTAATTGCGCCAGGGATTGCCTTTTCTATAGTAAATTTTTCAAAAAATAATTTTCTACTGTCGCAAATTTTAATTGCGCCAGGGATGGAATTTTCTATAGTAATTTTTGCAAAAAATAATTTTTTACTGTCGCAAATTTTAAATACGCCAGGGATTGCCTTTTCTATAGTAAATTTTTCACATATTAATTTTTTACTGTCGCAAAATTTAATTGCGCCAGGGATTGCCTTTTCTATAGTAAATTTTTCAAAAAATAATTTTCTACTGTCGCAAATTTTAATTGCGCCAGGGATTGCCTTTTCTATAGTAAATTTTTTACTGTCGCAAATTTTAATTGCGCCAGGGATTGCCTTTTCTATAGTAAATTTTTCACATATTAATTTTTTACTGTCGCAAAATTTAATTGCTCCAGGGATTGCCTTTTCTATAGTAAATTTTTCAAAAAATAATTTTCTACTGTCGCAAATTTTAATTGCGCCAGGGATGGCATTTTCGATAGTAAATTTTTCAAAAAATAATTTTTTATTGTCGCAAATTTTAAATACGCCAGGGATTGCCTTTTCTATAGTAAATTTTTCACATATTAATTTTTTACTGTCACAAAATTTAATTGCGCCAGGGATTGCCTTTTCTATAGTAAATTGTTCAAAAAATAATTTTCTACTGTCGCAAATTTTAATTGCGCCAGGGATTGCCTTTTCTTTAGTAAGTTTTTCAAAAAATAATTTTTTACTGTCGCAAATTTTAATTGCGCCAGGGATTGCCTTTTCTATAGTAAATTTTTCACATATTAATTTTTTACTGTCGCAAAATTTAATTGCGCCAGGGATTGCCTTTTCTATAGTAAATTTTTCAAAAAATAATTTTCTACTGTCGCAAATTTTAATTGCGCCAGGGATTGCCTTTTCTATAGTAAATTTTTCAAAAAATAATTTTTTACTGTCGCAAATTTTAATTGCGCCAGGGATTGCCTTTTCTATAGTAAATTTTTAACATATTAATTTTTTACTGTCGCAAAATTTAATTGCGCCAGGGATTGCCTTTTCTATAGTAAATTTTTCAAAAAATAATTTTCTACTGTCGCAAATTTTAATTGCGCCAGGGATGGCATTTTCTATAGTAATTTTTTCAAAAAATAATTTTATACTGTCGCAAATTTTAAATACGCCAGGGATTGCCTTTTCTATAGTAAATTTTTCAAAAAATAATTTTTTACTCTCGCAAATTTTAATTGCGCCAGGGATGGCTTTTTCTATAGTAAATTTTTCAAAAAATAATTTTCTACTGTCGCAAATTTTAATTGCGCCAGGGATTGCCTTTTCTATAGTAAATTTTTCACATATTAATTTTTTACTGTCGCAAAATTTAATTGCCCCAAGGATTGCCTTTTCTATAGTAAATTATTCAAAAAATAATTTTTTACTGTCGCAAGTTTTAATTGCGCCAGGGATTGCCTTTTCTATAATAAATTTTTCAAAAATTAATTTTTTACTGTCGCAAATTTTAATTACGCCAGGGATTGCCTTTTCTATAGTAAATTTTTCAAAAAATAATTTTTTACTGTCGCAAATTTTAATTACGCCAGGGATTGCCTTTTCTATAGTAAATTATTCAAAAAATAATTTTTTACTGTCGCAAATTTTAAATACGCCAGGGATTGCCTTTTCTATAGTAAATTTTTCAAAAAATAATTTTTTATTGTCGCAAATTTTAATTACGCCAGGGATTACCATTTCTATAGTAAATTTTTCAAAAAATAATTTTCTACTGTCGCAAGTTTTAATTGCGCCAGGGATTGCCTTTTCTATAGTAAATTTTTCAAAATTTAATTTTCTACTGTCGCAAATTGTAACTGCGCCAGGGATTACCATTTCTATAGTAAATTTTTCAAAAAATAATTTTTTACTGTGGCAAATTTTAATTCCGCCAGGGATTGCTTTTCTATAGTAAATTTTTCAAAAAATAATTTTATACTGTCGCAAATTTTAATTGCGCCAGGGATTGCCTTTTCTATAGTAAATTTTTCAAAAAATAATTTTCTACTGTCGCAAATTTTAATTGCGCCAGGGATTGCCTTTTCTATAGTAAATTTATCAAAATTTAATTTTAGACTGTCGCAAATTTTAATTGCGCCAGGGATTGCCTTTTCTATAGTAAATTTTTCACATATTAGTTTTTTACTGTCGCAAAATTTAATTGCGCCAGGGATTGCCTTTTCTATAGTAATTTTTTCAAAAAATAATTTGTTACTGTCGCAAATTTTAATTGCGGCAGGGATTGCCTTTTCTATAGTAAATTTATCAAAATTTAATTTTATACTGTCGCAAATTTTAATTACGCCAGGGATTGCCTTTTCTATAGAAAATTTTTCAAACAATAATTTTTTACTGTCGCAAATTTTAATTACGCCAGGGACTGCCGTTTCAACAGTAAATTTTTCAAAAAATAATTTTCTACTGTCGCAAATTTTAATTGCGCCAGGGATTGCCTTTTCTATAGTAAATTATTCAAAAAATAATTTTCTACTGCCGCAAATTTTAATTGCGCCAGGGATTGCCTTTTCTATAGTAATTTTTTCAAAAAATAATTTTTTACTGTCGCAAGTTTTAATTGCGCCAGGGATTGCCTTTTCTATAGTAAATTTTTCAAAAAATAATTTTCTACTGTCGCAAATTTTAATTGCGCCAGGGATTGCCTTTTCTATAGTAAATTTATCAAAATTTAATTTTCTACTGTCGCAAATTTTAATTGCGCCTGGGATGGCCTTTTCTATAGTAAATTTTTCAAAAAATAATTTTCTACTGTCGCAAATTTTAATTGCGCCAGGGATTGCCTTTTCTATAGTAAATTTTTCAAAAAATAATTTTTTACTGTCGCAAGTTTTAATTGCGCCAGGGATTGCCTTTTCTATAGTAAATTATTCAAAAAATAATTTTTTACTGTCGCAAAATTTAATTACCCCAGGGATTGCCTTTTCTATAGTAAATTATTCAAAAAATAATTTTTTACTGTCGCAAATTTTAATTGCGCCAGGGATTGCCTTTTCTATAGTAAATTTATCAAAATTTAATTTTATACTGTCGCAAATTTTAATTGCGCCAGGGATTGCCTTTTCTATAGTAAATTTTTCAAAAAATAATTTTATACTGTCGCAAAATTTTAATTACGCCAGGGATTGCCTCTTCTACAGTAAATTTTTCACATATTAATTTTTTACTGTCGCAAATTTTAATTGCGCCAGGGATGGCCTTTTCTATAGTAATTTTTTCAAAAAATAATTTTCTACTGTCGCAAATTTTAATTGCGCCAGGGATTGCCTTTTCTATAGTAAATTTATCAAAATTTAATTTTTTACTGTTGCAAGTTTTAATTGCGCCAGGGATTGCCTTTTCTATAATAAATTTTTCAAAAATTAATTTTTTACTGTCGCAAATTTTAATTGCGCCAGGGATTGCCTTTTCTATAGTAAATTTTTCAAAATTTAATTTTCTACTGTCGCAAATTGTAACTGCGCCAGGGATTACCATTTCTATAGTAAATTTTTCAAAAAATAATTTTCTACTGTCGCAAATTTTAATTACGCCAGGGATTGCCTTTTCTATAGTAAATTTTTCAAAAAATAATTTTTTACTGTCGCAAATTTTAATTGCGCCAGGGATTGCCTTTTCTATAGTAAATTTTTCACATATTAATTTTTTACTGTCGCAAAATTTAATTGCGCCAGGGATTGCCTTTTCTATAGTAATTTTTTCAAAAAATAATTTTTTACTGTCGCAAATTTTAAATACGCCAGGGATTGCCTTTTTTATAGTAAATTTTTCACATATTAATTTTTTACTGTCGCAAAATTTAATTGCGCCAAGGATTGCCTTTTCTATAGTAAATTTTCCAAAAAATAATTTTTTACTGTCGCAAATTTTAATTGCGCCGGGGATTGCCTTTTCTATAGTAAATTTTTCAAAATTTAATTTTCTACTGTCGCAAATTGTAACTGCGCCAGGGATTACCATTTCTATAGTAAATTTTTCAAAAAATAATTTTTTACTGTCGCAAATTTTAATTGCGCCAGGGATTGCCTTTTCTATAGTAATTTTTTCAAAAAAATAATTTTTTACTGTCGCAAATTTTAAATACGCCAGGGATTGCCTTTTCTATAGTAAATTTTTCACATATTAATTTTTTTACTGTCGCAAAATTTAATTGCGCCAGGGATTGCCTTTTCTATAGTAAATTTTTCAAAAAATAATTTCCTACCGTCGCAAATTTTAATTGCGCCAGGGATTGCCTTTTCTATAGTAAATTTTTCAAAAAATAATTTTTTTACTGTCGCAAATTTTAATTGCGCCAGGGATTGCCTTTTCTATAGTAAATTTTTCACATATTAATTTTTTACTGTCGCAAAATTTAATTGCGCCAGGGATTGCCTTTTCTATAGTAAATTTTTCAAAAAATAATTTTCTACTGTCGCAAATTTTAATTGCGCCAGGGATGGAATTTTCTATAGTAATTTTTGCAAAAAATAATTTTTTACTGTCGCAAATTTTAAATACGCCGATTGCCTTTTCTATAGTAAATTTTTCACATATTAATTTTTTACTGTCGCAAAATTTAATTGCGCCAGGGATTGCCTTTTCTATAGTAAATTTTTCAAAAAATAATTTTCTACTGTCGCAAATTTTAATTGCGCCAGGGATTGCCTTTTCTATAGTAAATTTTTTACTGTCGCAAATTTTAATTGCGCCAGGGATTGCCTTTTCTATAGTAAATTTTTCACATATTAATTTTTTACTGTCGCAAAATTTAATTGCTCCAGGGATTGCCTTTTCTATAGTAAATTTTTCAAAAAATAATTTTCTACTGTCGCAAATTTTAATTGCGCCAGGGATGGCATTTTCGATAGTAAATTTTTCAAAAAATAATTTTTTATTGTCGCAAATTTTA
>CAWVNZ010000641.1:0-18000 GCA_963930735.1 Dioctria linearis
AAAAAATTATTTTTTGAATAATTTACTATAGAAAAGGCAATCCCTGGCGTAATTAAAATTTGAGACACTAAACAATTATTTTTTGCAAAATTTACTATAGAAAAGGCAATCCCTGGCGTAATTAAAATTTGTGACAGAAAAAATTATTTTTTGAATAATTTACTATAGAAAAGGTAATCCCTGGCGTATTTAAAATTTGTGACAGAAAAAAATTAATTTTTGAATAATTTACTATAGAAAAGGCAATCCCTGGCGTATTTAAAATTTGTGACAGAAAAAATTATTTTTTGAATAATTTACTATAGAAAAGGCAATCCCTGGCGTAATTATAATTTGCGACACTAAACAATTATTTTTTGCAAAATTTACTATAGAAAAGGCAATCCCTGGCGTAATTAAAATTTGAGACAGTAAAAAATTTTTTTTGAATAATTTACTATACAAAAGGCAATCCCTGGCGTATTTAAAATTTGCAACAGTAAGAAATTATTTTTTGCAAGATTTACTATAGAAAAGGCAATCCCTGGCGTAATTAAAATTTGAGACAGTAAAAAATTAATTTTTGCAAAATTTACTATAGAAAAGGCAATCCCTGGCGTAATTAAAATTTGTGACAGAAAAAATTATTTTTTGAATAATTTACTATAGAAAATGCAATTCCTGGCGTAATTATAATTTGCGACACTAAACAATTATTTTTTGCAAAATTTACTATAGAAAAGGCAATCCCTGGCGTAATTAAAATTTGAGAGAGTAAAAAATTATTTTTTGAATAATTTACTATAGAAAAGGCAATCCCTGGCGTAATTATAATTTGCGACACTAAACAATTATTTTTTGCAAAATTTACTATAGAAAAGGCAATCCCTGGCGTATTTAAAATTTGCGACTGTAAAAAATTAATTTTTGCAAAATTTACTATAGAAAAGGCAATCCCTGGCGTAATTATAACTTGCGACTCTAAACAATTATTTTTTGCAAAATTTACTATAGAAAAGGCAATCCCTGGCGTAATTAAAATTTGTGACAGAAAAAAATATTTTTTGAATAATTTACTATAGAAAAGGCAATCCCTGGCGTAATTAAAATTTGCGACAGTATAAAATTATTTTTTGAATAATTTACTATAGAAAAGGCAATCCCTGGCGTAATTAAAATTTGAGACAGTAAAAAAATATTTTTTGAATAATTTACTATAGAAAAGGCAATCCCTGGCGTAATTAAAATTTGCGACAGCAAAAAATTATTTTTTGAATAATTTACTATAGAAAAGGCAATCCCTGGCGTAATTAAAATTTGCGACACTAAACAATTATTTTTTGCAAAATTTACTATAGAAAAGGCAATCCCTGGCGTAATTAAAATTTGAGACAGTAAAAAATTATTTTTTGAATAATTTACTATAGAAAAGGCAATCCCTGGCGTAATTAAAATTTGAGACAGTAAAAAATTATTTTTTGAATAATTTACTATAGAAAAGGCAATCCCTGGCGTAATTAAAATTTGTGACAGAAAAAAATTAATTTTTGAATAATTTACTATAGAAAAGGTAATCCCTGGCGTAATTAAAATTTGTGACAGAAAAAATTATTTTTTGAATAATTTACTATAGAAAAGGCAATCCCTGGCGTAATTATAATTTGCGACACTAAACAATTATTTTTTGCAAAATTTACTATAGAAAAGGCAATCCCTGGCGTAATTAAAATTTGAGACAGTAAAAAATTAATTTTTGCAAAATTTACTATAGAAAAGGCAATCCCTGGCGTAATTAAAATTTCCGACAATAAAAAATTATTTTTTGAATAATTTACTATATAAAAGGCAATCCCTGGCGTATTTAAAATTTGCAACAGTAAAAAATTATTTTTTGAATAACTTATTATAGAAAAGGCAATCCCTGGCGTATTTAAAATTTGAGACAGTAAAAAATGTATTTAAATAATTTACTATAGAAAAGGCAATCCCTGGCGTAATTAAAATTTGTGACAGAAAAAATTATTTTTTGAATAATTTACTATAGAAAAGGCAATCCCTGGCGTATTTAAAATTTGCAACAGTAGAAAATTATTTTTTTCAAAATTTACTATAGAAAAGGCAATCCCTGGCGTAATTAAAATTTGAGACAGTAAAAAATTAATTTTTGCAAAATTTTACTATAGAAAAGGCAATCCCTGGCGTAATTAAAATTTGTGACAGAAAAAATTATTTTTTGAATAATTTACTATAGAAAAGGCAATCCCTGGCGTAATTATAATTTGCGACACTAAACAATTATTTTTTGCAAAATTTACTATAGAAAAGGCAATCCCTGGCGTAATTAAAATTTGAGACAGTAAACAATTATTTTTTGCAAAATTTACTATAGAAAAGGCAATCCCTGGCGTATTTAAAATTTGAGACAGTAAAAAATTAGTTTTTGAATAATTTACTATAGAAAAGGCAATCCCTGGCGGAATTAAAATTTGAGACACTAAACAATTATTTTTTGCAAAATTTACTATAGAAAAGGCAATCCCTGGCGTATTTAAAATTTGTGACAGAAAAAAATATTTTTTGAATAATTTACTATAGAAAAGGCAATCCCTGGCGTATTTAAAATTTGCAACAGTAAAAAATTATTTTTTGAATAATTTACTATAGAAAAGGCAATCCCTGGCGTATTTGAAATTTGCGACAGTAAAAAATTTTTTTTGAATAATTTACTATAGAAAAGGCAATCCCTGGCGTAATTAAAATTTGCGACAGTAAAAAATTATTTTTTGAATAATTTACTATAGTAAAAGCAATCCATGGCGTATTTAAAATTTGCGACAGTAAAAAATTATTTTTGGCAAAATTTACTATAGAAAAGGCAATCCCTGTCGTATTTAAAATTTGCGACAGTATAAAATTAATTTTTGAATAATTTACTATAGAAAAGGCAATCCCTGGCGTAATTATAATTTGCGACAGTAAAAAATTAATTTTTGAATAATTTACTATAGAAAAGGCAATCCCTGGCGTAATTAAAATTTGAGACAATAAAAAATGAATTTTTGGATAATTTACTATAGAAAAGGCAATCCCTGGCGTAATTAAAATTTGTTACAGTATAAAATTAATTTTTGCAAAATTTACTATAGAAAAGGCAATCCCTGGCGTAAATAAAATTTGCGACAGTAAAAAATTATTTTTTGAATAATTTACTATAGAAAAGGCA
Organism: Dioctria linearis; assembly: GCA_963930735.1. Taxonomy (NCBI): domain Eukaryota; kingdom Metazoa; phylum Arthropoda; class Insecta; order Diptera; family Asilidae; genus Dioctria; species Dioctria linearis. The sequence continues at coordinate 3,203 of CAWVNZ010000641.1, forward strand.
ATCCCTGGCGTAATTAAAATTTGAGACAGTAAAAAATTGTTTTTTGAATAATTTACTATAGAAAAGGGAATCCCTGGCGTAATTAAAATTTGAGACAGTAAAAAATGAATTTTTGAAAAATTTACTATAGAAAAGGCAATCCCTGGCGTAATTAAAATTTGCGACAGTATAAAATTAATTTTTGCAAAATTTACTATAGAAAAGGCAATCCCTGGCGTAAATAAAATTTGCGACAGTAAAAAATTATTTTTTGAATAATTTACTATAGAAAAGGCAATCCCTGGCGTATTTAAAATTTGAGACAGTAAAAAATGTATTTAAATAATTTACTATAGAAAAGGCAATCCCTGGCGTAATTAAAATTTGAGACACTAAACAATTATTTTTTGCAAAATTTACTATAGAAAAGGCAATCCCTGGCGTAATTAAAATTTGTGACAGAAAAATTATTTTTTGAATAATTTACTATAGAAAAGGCAATCCCTGGCGTATTTAAAATTTGTGACAGAAAAAAATTAATTTTTGAATAATTTACTATAGAAAAGGCAATCCCTGCCGTATTTAAAATTTGTGACAGAAAAAATTATTTTTTGAATAATTTACTATAGAAAAGGCAATCCCTGGCGTAATTATAATTTGCTACACTAAACAATTATTTTTTTCAAAATTTACTATAGAAAAGGCAATCCCTGGCGTAATTAAAATTTGAGATAGTAAAAAATTATTTTTTGAATAATTTACTATACAAAAGGCAATCCCTGGCGTATTTAAAATTTGCAACAGTAGAAAATTATTTTTTTCAAAATTTACTATAGAAAAGGCAATCCCTGGCGTAATTAAAATTTGAGACAGTAAAAAATTAATTTTTGCAAAATTTACTATAGAAAATGCAATCCCTGGCGTAATTAAAATTTGTGACAGAAAAAATTATTTTTTGAATAATTTACTATAGAAAAGGCAATCCCTGGCGTAATTATAATTTGCGACACTAAACAATTATTTTTTGCAAAATTTACTATAGAAAAGGCAATCCCTGGCGTAATTAAAATTTGAGACAGTAAACAATTATTTTTTGCAAAATTTACTATAGAAAAGGCAATCCCTGGCGTATTTAAAATTTGAGACAGTAAAAAATTAGTTTTTGAATAATTTACTATAGAAAAGGCAATCCCTGGCGGAATTAAAATTTGAGACACTAAACAATTATTTTTTGCAAAATTTACTATAGAAAAGGCAATCCCAGGCGTATTTAAAATTTGTGACAGAAAAAAATATTTTTTGAATAATTTACTATAGAAAAGGCAATCCCTGGCGTATTTAAAATTTGCAACAGTAAAAAATTATTTTTTGAATAATTTACTATAGAAAAGGCAATCCCTGGCGTATTTGAAATTTGCGACAGTAAAAAATTATTTTTTGAATAATTTACTATAGAAAAGGCAATCCCTGGCGTAATTAAAATTTGCGACAGTAAAAAATTATTTTTTGAATAATTTACTATAGAAAAAGCAATCCATGGCGTATTTAAAATTTGCGACAGTAAAAAATTATTTTTGGCAAAATTTACTATAGAAAAGGCAATCCCTGGCGTATTTAAAATTTGCGACAGTATAAAATTAATTTTTGAATAATTTACTATAGAAAAGGCAATCCCTGGCGTAATTATAATTTGCGACAGTAAAAAATTAATTTTTGAATAATTTACTATAGAAAAGGCAATCCCTGGCGTAATTAAAATTTGAGACAATAAAAAATGAATTTTTGGATAATTTACTATAGAAAAGGCAATCCCTGGCGTAATTAAAATTTGCGACAGTATAAAATTAATTTTTGCAAAATTTACTATAGAAAAGGCAATCCCTGGCGTAAATAAAATTTGCGACAGTAAAAAATTATTTTTTGAATAATTTACTATAGAAAAGGCAATCCCTGGCGTAATTAAAATTTGAGACAGTAAAAAATTGTTTTTTGAATAATTTACTATAGAAAAGGCAATCCCTGGCGTAATTAAAATTTGAGACAGTAAAAAATGAATTTTTGAAAAATTTACTATAGAAAAGGCAATCCCTGGCGTAATTAAAATTTGAGACAGTAAAAAATTATTTTTTGAATAATTTACTATAGAAAAGGCATTCCCTGGCGTAATTAAAATTTGCAACAGTAAAAAATTATTTTTTGCAAAATTTACTATAGAAAAGGCAATCCCTGGCGTATTTAAAATTTGCGACAGTAAAAAATGAATTTTTGAATAATTTACTATAGAAAAGGCAATACCTGGCGTAATTAAAATTTGCGACACTAAAAAATTATTTTTTGCAAAATTTACTATAGAAAAGGCAATCCCTGGCGTAATTAAAATTTGCGACAGTAAAAAATTATTTTTTGAATAATTTACTATAGAAAAGGCAATCCCTGGCGTATTTGAAATTTGCGACAGTAAAAAATTATTTTTTGAATAATTTACTATAGAAAAGGCAATCCCTGGCGTAATTAAAATTTGCGACAGTAAAAAATTATTTTTTGAATAATTTACTATAGAAAAAGCAATCCATGGCGTATTTAAAATTTGCGACAGTAAAAAATTATTTTTGGCAAAATTTACTATAGAAAAGCAATCCCTGGCGTATTTAAAATTTGCGACAGTATAAAATTAATTTTTGAATAATTTACTATAGAAAAGGCAATCCCTGGCGTAATTATAATTTGCGACAGTAAAAAATTAATTTTTAAATAATTTACTATAGAAAAGGCAATCCCTGGCGTATTTAAAATTTGCGACAGTAAAAAATGAATTTTTGAATAATTTACTATAGAAAAGGCAATCCCTGGCGTAATTAAAATTTGCAACAGTAAAAAATTATTTTTTGAATAATTTACTATAGAAAAGGCAATCCCTGGAGTAATTAAAATTTGCGACAGTAAAAAATGAATTTTTGAATAATTTACTATAGAAAAGGCAATCCCTGGCGTATTTAAAATTTGCGACAGTATAAAATTATTTTTTGCAAAATCTACTATAGAAAAGGCAATCCCTGGCGTAATTAAAATTTGAGACAGTAAAAAATTAATTTTTGAATAATTTACTATAGAAAAGGCAATCCCTGGCGTAATTAAAATTTGAGACAATAAACAATTATTTTTTGCAAAATTTACTATAGAAAAGGCAATCCCTGGCGTATTTAAAATTTGTGACAGAAAAAAATATTTTTTGAATAATTTACTATAGAAAAGGCAATCCCTGGCGTATTTAAAATTTTCAACAGTAAAAAATTATTTTTTGAATAATTTACTATAGAAAAGGCAATCCCTGGCGTAATTAAATTTTGAGACACTAAACAATTATTTTTTGCAATATTTACTATAGAAAAGGCAATCCCTGGCATAATTAAAGTTTGTGACAGAAAAAATTATTTTTTGAATAATTTACTATAGAAAAGGCAATACCTGGCGTATTTAAAATTTGTGACAGAAAAAAATTAATTTTTGAATGATTTACTATAGAAAAGGCAATCCCTGGGGTATTTAAAATTTGTGACAGAAAAAATTATTTTTTGAATAATTTACTATAGAAAAGGCAATCCCTGGCGTAATTATAATTTGCGACACTAAACTATTATTTTTTGCAAAATTTACTATAGAAAAGGCAATCCCTGGCGTAATTGAAATTTGAGACAGTAAAAAATTATTTTTTGAATAATTTACTATACAAAAGGCAATCCCTGGCGTATTTAAAATTTGCAACAGTAAAAAATTATTTTTTGCAAAATTTACTATAGAAAAGGCAATCCCTGGCGTAATTAAAATTTGTGACAGAAAAAATTATTTTTTGAATAATTTACTATAGAAAAGGCAATCCCTGGCGTAATTAAAATTTGAGACACTAAACAATTATTTTTTGCAAAATTTACTATAGAAAAGGCAATCCCTGGCGCAATTAAAATTTGAGACAGTAAAAAATTATTTTTTGAATAATTTACTATAGAAAAGGCAATCCCTGGCGTAATTATAATTTGCGACACTAAACAATTATTTTTTGCAAAATTTACTATAGAAAAGGCAATCCCTGGCGTAATTAAAATTTGAGACAGTAAAAAATTATTTTTTGAATAATTTACTATAGAATAGGCAATCCCTGGCGTAATTATAACTTGCGACACTAAACAATTATTTTTTGCAAAATTTACTATAGAAAGGCAATCCCTGGCGTATTTAAAATTTGAGACAGTAAAAAATTATTTTTTGAATAATTTACTATAGAAAAGGCAATCCCTGGCGTAATTAAAATTTGAGACACTAAAAAATTATTTTTTGCAAAATTTACTATAGAAAAGGCAATCCCTGGCGTATTTAAAATTTGTGACAGAAAAAAATATTTTTTGAATAATTTACTATAGAAAAGGCAATCCCTGGCGTATTTAAAATTTTCAACAGTAAAAAAATTATTTTTTGAATAATTTACTATAGAAAAGGCAATCCCTGGCGTAATTAAATTTTGAGACACTAAACAATTATTTTTTGCAAAATTTACTATAGAAAAGGCAATCCCTGGCGTAATTAAAATTTGTGACAGAAAAAATTATTTTTTGAATAATTTACTATAGAAAAGGCAATCCCTGGCGTATTTAAAATTTGTGACAGAAAAAAATTAATTTTTGAATAATTTACTATAAAAAAGGCAATCCCTGGCGTATTTTAAATTTGTGACAGAAAAAATTATTTTTTGAATAATTTACTATAGAAAAGGCAATCCCTGGCGTAATTATAATTTGCGACACTAAACTATTATTTTTTGCAAAATTTACTATAGAAAAGGCAATCCCTGGCGTATTTAAAATTTGAGACAGTAAAAAATTATTTTTTGAATAATTTACTATAGAAAAGGCAATCCCTGGCGTAATTAAGATTTGAGACACTAAACAATTATTTTTTGCAAAATTTACTATAGAAAAGGCAATCCCTGGCGTATTTAAAATTTGCGACAGTAAAAAATTAATTTTTGCAAAATTTACTATAGAAAAGGCAATCCCTGGCGTAATTATAATTTGCGACACTAAACAATTATTTTTTGCAAAATTTACTATAGAAAAGGCAATCCCTGGCGTATTTAAAATTTGAGACAATAAAAAATTATTTTTTGAATAATTTACTATAGAAAAGGCAATCCCTGGCGTAATTATAATTTGCGACACTAAACTATTATTTTTTGCAAAATTTACTATAGAAAAGGCAATCCCTGGCGTAATTAAAATTTGAGACTCTAAACAATTATTTTTTGCAAAATTTACTATAGAAAAGGCAATCCCTGGCGAAATTAAAATTTGAGACAGTAAAAAATTATTTTTTGAATAATTTACTATACAAAAGGCAATCCTTGGCGTAATTATAATTTGCGACACTAAACAATTATTTTTTGCAAAATTTACTATAGAAAAGGCAATCCCTGGCGTATTTAAAATTTGAGACAGTAAAAAATTATTTTTTGAATAATTTACTATAGAAAAGGCAATCCCTGGCGTAATTATAATTTGCGACACTAAACAATTATTTTTTGCAAAATTTACTATAGAAATGGAAATCCCTGGCGTATTTAAAATTTGAGACAGTAAAAAATTATTTTTTGAATAATTTACTATAGAAAAGGCAATCCATGGCGTAATTAAAATTTGAGACACTATACAATTATTTTTTGCAAAATTTACTATAGAAAAGGCAATCCCTGGCGTAATTAAAATTTGTGACAGAAAAAATTATTTTTTGAATAATTTACTATAGAAAAGGCAATCCCTGGCGTATTTAAAATTTGTGACAGAAAAAAATTAATTTTTGAATAATTTACTATAGAAAAGGCAATCCCTGGCGTAATTAAAATTTGCGACAGTAAAAAATTATTTTTTGAATAATTTACTATAAGAAAAAGCAATCCATGGCGTATTTAAAATTTGAGACAGTAAAAAATTATTTTTTGAATAATTTACTATACAAAAGGCAATCCCTGGCGTAATTATAATTTGCGACACTAAAAAATTATTTTTTGAATAATTTACTATAGAAAAGGCAATCCCTGGCCTAATTAAAATTTGAGACAGTAAAAAATTGTTTTTTGAATAATTTACTATAGAAAAGGCAATCCCTGGCGTAATTAAAATTTGAGACAGTAAAAAATGAATTTTTGAAAAATTTACTATAGAAAAGGCAATCCCTGGCGTAATTAAAATTTGAGACAGTAAAAAATTATTTTTTGAATAATTTACTATAGAAAAGGCATTCCCTGGCGTAATTAAAATTTGCAACAGTAAAAAATTATTTTTTGCAAAATTTACTATAGAAAAGGCAATCCCTGGCGTATTTAAAATTTGCGACAGTAAAAAATGAATTTTTGAATAATTTACTATAGAAAAGGCAATCCCTGGCGTAATTAAAATTTGCGACACTAAAAAATTATTTTTTGAAAAATTTACTATAGAAAAGGCAATCCCTGGCGTAATTAAAATTTGCGACAGTAAAAAATTATTTTTTGAATAATTTACTATAGAAAAGGCAATCCCTGGCGTATTTGAAATTTGCGACAGTAAAAAATTATTTTTTGAATAATTTACTATAGAAAAGGCAATCCCTGGCGTAATTAAAATTTGCGACAGTAAAAAATTATTTTTTGAATAATTTACTATAGAAAAAGCAATCCATGGCGTATTTAAAATTTGCGACAGTAAAAAATTATTTTTGGCAAAATTTACTATAGAAAAGGCAATCCCTGGCGTATTTAAAATTTGCGACAGTATAAAATTAATTTTTGAATAATTTACTATAGAAAAGGCAATCCCTGGCGTAATTATAATTTGCGACAGTAAAAAATTAATTTTTGAATAATTTACTATAGAAAAGGCAATCCCTGGCGTATTTAAAATTTGCGACAGTAAAAAATGAATTTTTGAATAATTTACTATAGAAAATTCAATCCTGGCGTAATTAAAATTTGCAACAGTAAAAAATTATTTTTTGAATAATTTACTATAGAAAAGGCAATCCCTGGCGTAATTAAAATTTGCGACAGTAAAAAATGAATTTTTGAATAATTTACTATAGAAAAGGCAATCCCTGGCGTATTTAAAATTTGCGACAGTATAAAATTATTTTTTGCAAAATTTACTATAGAAAAGGCAATCCCTGGCGTAATTAAAATTTGAGACAGTAAAAAAATTAATTTTTGAATAATTTACTATAGAAAAGGCAATCCCTGGCGTAATTAAAATTTGCAACAGTAAAAAATGAATTTTTGAATAATTTACTATAGAAAAGGCCATTCCTGGCGTAATTAAAATTTGAGACACTAAACAATTATTTTTTGCTAAATTTACTATAGAAAAGGCAATCCCTGGCGCACTTAAAATTTGAGACAGTAAAAATTATTTTTTTGAATAATTTACTATAGAAAAGGCAATCCCTGGCGTAATTATAATTTGCGACAGAAAAAATTATTTTTTGAATAATTTACTATAGAAAAGGCAATCCCTGGCGTAATTATAATTTGCGACACTAAACAATTATTTTTTGCAAAATTTACTATAGAAAGGCAATCCCTGGCGTATTTAAAATTTGAGACAGTAAAAAATTATTTTTTGAATAATTTACTATAGAAAAGGCAATCCCTGGCGTAATTAAAATTTGAGACACTAAACAATTATTTTTTGCAAAATTTACTATAGAAAAGGCAATCCCTGGCGTATTTAAAATTTGTGACAGAAAAAAATATTTTTTTGAATAATTTAATATAGAAAAGGCAATCCCTGGCGTATTTAAAATTTTCAACAGTAAAAAATTATTTTTTGAATAATTTACTATAGAAAAGGCAATCCCTGGCGTAATTAAATTTTGAGACACTAAACAATTATTTTTTGCAATATTTACTATAGAAAAGGCAATACCTGGCGTATTTAAAATTTGTGACAGAAAAAAATTAATTTTTAATGATTTACTATAGAAAAGGCAATCCCTGGCGTATTTAAAATTTGTGACAGAAAAAATTATTTTTTGAATAATTTACTATAGAAAAGGCAATCCCTGGCGTAATTATAATTTGCGACACTAAACTATTATTTTTTTGCAAAATTTACTATAGAAAAGGCAATCCCTGGCGTATTTAAAATTTGAGACAGTAAAAAATTATTTTTTTGAATAATTTACTATACAAAAGGCAATCCCTGGCGTATTTAAAATTTGCAACAGTAAAAAATTATTTTTTGCAAAATTTACTATAGAAAAGGCAATCCCTGGCGTAATTAAAATTTGTGACAGAAAAAATTATTTTTTGAATAATTTACTATAGAAAAGGCAATCCCTGGCGTAATTAAAATTTGAGACACTAAACAATTATTTTTTGCAAAATTTACTATAGAAAAGGCAATCCCTGGCGCAATTAAAATTTGAGACAGTAAAAAATTATTTTTTGAATAATTTACTATAGAAAAGGCAATCCTGGAGTAATTATAATTTGCGACACTAAACAATTATTTTTTGCAAAATTTACTATAGAAAAGGCAATCCCTGGCGTAATTAAAATTTGAGACAGTAAAAAATTATTTTTTGAATAATTTACTATAGAATAGGCAATCCCTGGCGTAATTATAATTTGCGACACTAAACAATTATTTTTTGCAAAATTTACTATAGAAAGGCAATCCCTGGCGTATTTAAAATTTGAGACAGTAAAAAATTATTTTTGAATAATTTACTATAGAAAAGGCAATCCCTGGCGTAATTAAAATTTGAGACACTAAACAATTATTTTTTGCAAAATTTACTATAGAAAAGGCAATCCCTGGCGTATTTAAAATTTGTGACAGAAAAAAATATTTTTTGAATAATTTACTATAGAAAAGGCAATCCCTGGCGTATTTAAAATTTTCAACAGTAAAAAAATTATTTTTTGAATAATTTACTATAGAAAAGGCAATCCCTGGCGTAATTATAATTTGCGACACTAAACAATTATTTTTTGCAAAATTTACTATAGAAAAGGCAATCCCTGGCGCAATTAAAATTTGAGACAGTAAAAAATTATTTTTTGAATAATTTACTATAGAAAAGGCAATCCCTGGCGTAATTATAATTTGCGACACTAAACAATTATTTTTTGCAAAATTTACTATAGAAAAGGCAATCCCTGGCGTAATTAAAATTTGAGACAGTAAAAAATTATTTTTTGAATAATTTACTATAGAATAGGCAATCCCTGGCGTAATTATAATTTGCGACACTAAACAATTATTTTTTGCAAAATTTACTATAGAAAGGCAATCCCTGGCGTATTTAAAATTTGAGACAGTAAAAAATTATTTTTTGAATAATTTACTATAGAAAAGGCAATCCCTGGCGTAATTAAAATTTGAGACACTAAACAATTATTTTTTGCAAAATTTACTATAGAAAGGCAATCCCTGGCGTATTTAAAATTTGAGACAGTAAAAAATTATTTTTTGAATAATTTACTATAGAAAAGGCAATCCCTGGCGTAATTAAAATTTGAGACACTAAACAATTATTTTTTGCAAAATTTACTATAGAAAAGGCAATCCCTGGCGTATTTTAAATTTGTGACAGAAAAAAATTATTTTTTGAATAATTTACTATAGAAAAGGCAATCCCTGGCGTAATTATAATTTGCGACACTAAACTATTATTTTTTGCAAAATTTACTATAGAAAAGGCAATCCTTGGCGTAATTAAAATTTGAGACAGTAAAAAATTATTTTTTGAATAATTTACTATACAAAAGGCAATCCCTGGCGTATTTAAAATTTGCAACAGTAAAAAATTATTTTTTGCAAAATTTACTATAGAAAAGGCAATCCCTGGCGTAATTAAAATTTGAGACAGTAAAAAATTAATTTTTGGAAAATTTACTATAGAAAAGGCAATCCCTGGCGTAATTAAAATTTGTGACAGAATAAATTATTTTTTGAATAATTTACTATAGAAAATGCAATCCCTGGCGTAATTATAATTTGCGACACTAAACAATTATTTTTTGCAAAATTTACTATAGAAAAAGGCAATCCCTGGCGTAATTAAAATTTGAGACAGTAAAAAATTATTTTTGAATAATTTACTATAGAAAAGGCAATCCCTGGCGTAATTATAATTTGCGACACTAAACAATTATTTTTTGCAAAATTTACTATAGAAAAGGCAATCCCTGGCGTATTTAAAATTTGAGACAGTAAAAAATTATTTTTTGAATAATTTACTATAGAAAAGGCAATCCCTGGCGTAATTAAAATTTGAGACTCTAAACAATTATTTTTTGCAAAATTTACTATAGAAAAGGCAATCCTTGGCGAAATAAAATTTGAGACAGTAAAAAATTATTTTTTGAATAATTTACTATACAAAAGGCAATCCCTGGCGTAATTATAATTTGCGACACTAAACAATTATTTTTTGCAAAATTTACTATAGAAAAGGCAATCCCTGGCGTATTTAAAATTTGAGACAGTAAAAAATTATTTTTTGAATAATTTACTATAGAAAAGGCAATCCCTGGCGTAATTATAATTTGCGACACTAAACAATTATTTTTTTGCAAAATTTACTATAGAAAAGGCAATCCCTGGCGTATTTAAAATTTGAGACAGTAAAAAAATTATTTTTTGAATAATTTACTATAGAAAAGGCAATCCCTGGCGTAATTAAAATTTGAGACACTATACAATTATTTTTTTGCAAAATTTACTATAGAAAAGGCAATCCCTGGCGTAATTAAAAATTTGTGACAGAAAAAAATTATTTTTTGAATAATTTACTATAGAAAAGGCAATCCCTGGCGTATTTAAAATTTGTGACAGAAAAAAATTAATTTTTGAATAATTTACTATAGAAAAGGCAATCCCTGGCGTATTTAAAATTTGTGACAGAAAAAAATATTTTTTGAATAATTTACTATAGAAAAGGCAATCCCTGGCGTAATTATAATTTGCGACACTAAACTATTATTTTTTGCAAAATTTACTATAGAAAAGGCAATCCCTGGCGTAATTAAAATTTGAGACAGTAAAAAATTATTTTTTGAATAATTTACTATACAAAAGGCAATCCCTGGCGTATTTAAAATTTGCAACAGTAAAAAATTATTTTTTGCAAAATTTACTATAGAAAAGGCAATCCCTGGCGTAATTAAAATTTGAGACAGTAAAAAATTAATTTTTGCAAAATTTACTATAGAAAAGGCAATCCCTGGCGTAATTAAAATTTGTGACAGAAAAAATTATTTTTTGAAAAATTTACTATAGAAAAGGCAATCCCTGGCGTAATTAAAATTTGAGACACTAAACAATTATTTTTTGCAAAATTTACTACAGAAAAGGCAATCCCTGGCGCATTTAAAATTAGAGACAGTAAAAAATTATTTTTTGAATAATTTACTATAGAAAAGGCAATCCTGGCGTAATTATAATTTGCGACACTAAACAATTATTTCTTGCAAAATTTACTATAGAAAAGGCAATCCCTGGCGTAATTAAAATTTGAGACAGTAAAAAATTATTTTTTGAATAATTTACTATAGAAAAGGCAATCCCTGGCGTAATTATAATTTGCGACACTAAACAATTATTTTTTGCAAAATTTACTATAGAAAGGCAATCCCTGGCGTATTTAAAATTTGAGACAGTAAAAAATTATTTTTTGAATAATTTACTATAGAAAAGGCAATCCCTGGCGTAATTAAAATTTGTGACAGAAAAAAATTATTTTTTGAAAAATTTACTATAGAAAAGGCAATCCCTGGCGTAATTAAAATTTGAGACACTAAACAATTATTTTTTGCAAAATTTACTACAGAAAAGGCAATCCCTGGCGCATTTAAAATTTGAGACAGTAAAAAATTATTTTTTGAATAATTTACTATAGAAAAGGCAATCCCTGCGTAATTAAAATTTGTGACAGAAAAAATTATTTTTTGAATAATTTACTATAGAAAAGGCAATCCCTGGCGTATTTAAAATTTGTGACAGAAAAAAAATTAATTTTTGAATAATTTACTATAGAAAAGGCAATCCCTGGCGTATTTAAAATTTGTGACAGAAAAAATGATTTTTTGAATAATTTACTATAGAAAAGGCAATCCCTGGCGTAATTATAATTTGCGACACTAAACTATTATTTTTTGCAAAATTTACTATAGAAGAGGCAATCCCTGGCGTAATTAAAATTTGAGACAGTAAAAAATTAATTTTTGCAAAATTTACTATAGAAAAGGCAATCCCTGGCCTAATTAAAATTTGCGACAGTAAAAAATTATTTTTTGAATAATTTACTATAGAAAAGGCAATCCTGGCGTATTTAAAATTTGCAACAGTAAAAAATTATTTTTTGAATAATTTACTATAGAAAAGGCAATCCCTGGCGTATTTAAAATTTGAGACAGTAAAAAATGAATTTTTGAATAATTTACTATAGAAAAGGCAATCCCTGGCGTAATTAAAATTTGAGACACTAAACAATTATTTTTTCCCAAATTTACTATAGAAAAGGCAATCCCTGGCGTAATTAAAATTTGTGACAGAAAAAAATTGTTTATTGAATAATTTACTATAGAAAAGGCAATCCCTGGCGTATTTAAAATTTGTGACAGAAAAAAAATTAATTTTTGAATAATTTACTATAGAAAAGGCAATCCCTGCCGTATTTAAAATTTGTGACAGAAAAAATTATTTTTTGAATAATTTACTATAGAAAAGGCAATCCCTGGCGTAATTATAATTTGCGACACTAAACAATTATTTTTTGCAAAATTTACTATAGAAAAGGCAATCCCTGGCGTAATTAAAATTTGAGGACAGTAAAAAATTATTTTTTGAATAATTTACTACACAAAAGGCAATCCCTGGCGTATTTAAAATTTGCAACAGTACAAAATTATTTTTTGCAAAATTTACTATAGAAAAGGCAATCCCTGGCGTAATTAAAATTTGAGACAGTAAAAAATTAATTTTTGCAAAATTTACTATAGAAAAGGCAATCCCTGGCGTAATTAAAATTTGTGACAGAAAAAATTATTTTTTGAATAATTTACTATAGAAAAGGCAATCCCTGGCGTAATTATAATTTGCGACACTAAACAATTATTTTTTGCAAATTTACTATAGAAAAGGCAATCCCTGGCGTAATCAAAATTTGAGACAGTAAAAAATCATTTTTTGGATAATTTACTATAGAAAAGGCAATCCCTGGCGTAATTATAATTTGCGACACTGAACAATTATTTTTTGCAAAATTTACTATAGAAAGGCAATCCCTGGCGTATTTAAAATTTGAGACAGTAAAAAATTATTTTTTGAATAATTTACTATAGAAAAGGCAATCCCTGGCGTAATTAAAATTTGAGACACTAAACAATTATTTTTTGCAAAATTTACTATACAAAAGGCAATCCCTGGCGCATTTAAAATTTGTGACAGAAAAAAATATTTTTTGAATAATTTACTATAGAAAAGGCAATCCCTGGCGTATTTAAAATTGTCAACAGTAAAAAATTATTTTTTGAATAATTTACTATAGAAAAGGCAATCCCTGGCGTAATTAAATTTTGAGACACTAAACAATTATTTTTTGCAAAATTTACTATAGAAAAGGCAATCCCTGGCGTAATTAAAATTTGTGACAGAAAAAAATTAATTTTTGAATAATTTACTATAGAAAAGGCAATCCCTGGCGTAATTAAAATTTGTGACAGAAAAAATTATTTTTTGAATAATTTACTATAGAAAAGGCAATCCCTGGCGTAATTATAATTTGCGACACTAAACAATTATTTTTTGCAAAATTTACTATAGAAAAGGCAATACCTGGCGTAATTAAAATTTGAGACAGTAAAAAATTAATTTTTTGCAAAATTTACTATCGAAAAGGCAATCCCTGGCGTAATTAAAATTTGCGACAGTAAAAAATTATTTTTTTGAATAATTTACTATAGAAAAGGCAATCCCTGGCGTATTTAAAATTTGCAACAGTAAAAAATTATTTTTTGAATAATTTACTATAGAAAAGGCAATCCCTGGCGTATTTAAATTTGAGACAGTAAAAAATGTATTTAAATAATTTTACTATAGAAAAGGCAATCCCTGGCGTAATTAAAATTTGAGACACTAAACAATTATTTTTTGCAAAAATTTACTATACAAAAGGCAATCCCTGGCGCATTTAAAATTTGTGACAGAAAAAAATATTTTTTGAATAATTTACTATAGAAAAGGCAATCCCTGGCGTATTTAAAATTGTCAACAGTAAAAAATTATTTTTTGAATAATTTACTATAGAAAAGGCAATCCCTGGCGTAATTAAATTTTGAGACACTAAACAATTATTTTTTGCAAAATTTACTATAGAAAAGGCAATCCCTGGCGTAATTAAAATTTGTGACAGAAAAAAATTAATTTTTGAATAATTACTATAGAAAAGGCAATCCCTGGCGTAATTAAAATTTGTGACAGAAAAAAATATTTTTTGAATAATTTACTATAGAAAAGGCAATCCCTTGGCGTATTTAAAATTTGTGACAGAAAAAATTAATTTTTTGAATAATTTACTATAGAAAAGGCAATCCCTGCCGTATTAAAATTTGTGACAGAAAAAATATTTTTTGAATAATTTACTATAGAAAAGGCAATCCCTGGCGTAATTATAATTTGCGACACTAGACAATTATTTTTTTCAAAATTTACTATAGAAAAGGCAATCCCTGGCATAATTAAAATTTGAGACAGTAAAAAATTATTTTTTGAATAATTTACTATACAAAAGGC
>CAWVNZ010000642.1:0-42000 GCA_963930735.1 Dioctria linearis
TGGCGTAATTAAAACTTGCGACAGTAAAAAATTAATTTTTGAAAAATTTACTGTAGAAAAGGCAATCCCTGGCGTATTTAAAATTTGCGACAGTAAAAAATTATTTTTTGAAAAATTTACTGTAGAAAAGGCAATCCCTGGCGTATTTAAAATTTGCGACAGTAAAAAAATAATTTTTGAAAAATTTACTATAGAAAAGGCAATCCCTGCCGTAATTAAAACTTGCGACAGTTAAAAATTTGTTTTTGAATAATTTACTATAGAAAAGGCAATCCCTGGCGTAATTAAAATTTGCGACAGTAAAAAATTAGTTTTTGAAAAATTTACTGTAGAAAAGGCAATCCCTGGCGCAGTTAAAACTTGCGACAGTAAAAAATTATTTTTTGAAAAATTTACTATAGAAAAGGCAATCCCTGGCGTAATTAAAATTTGTGACAGTAAAAAATTAGTTTTTGAAAAATTTACTGTAGAAAAGGCAATCCCTGGCGTATTTAAAATTTGCGACAGTAAAAAAATAATTTTTGAAAAATTTACTATAGAAAAGGCAATCCCTGCCGTAATTAAAACTTGCGACAGTTAAAAATTTGTTTTTGAATAATTTACTATAGAAAAGGCAATCCCTGGCGTAATTAAAATTTGCGACAGTAAAAAATTAGTTTTTGAAAAATTTACGGTAGAAAAGGCAATCCCTGGCGCAGTTAAAACTTGCGACAGTAAAAAATTATTTTTTGAAAAATTTACTATAGAAAAGGCAATCCCTGGCGTAATTAAAATTTGCGACAGTAAAAAATTAGTTTTTGAAAAATATACTGTAGAAAAGGCAATCCCTGGCGCAGTTAAAACTTGCGACATTAAAAAATTATTTTTTGCAAAATTTACTATAGAAAAGGCAATCCCTGGCGTATTTAAAATTTGCGACAGTAAAAAATTATTTTTTGAATAATTTACTATAGAAAATGCAATCCCTGGCGCAATTAAAATTTGCAAAATTATAAAATAATTTTTTGAAAAATTTACTATAGAAAAGGCAATCCCTGGCGCAATAAAAATTTGCGACAGTAGAAATTTATTTTTTGAAAAATTTACTGTAGAATAGGCAATCCCTGGCGTATTTAAAATTTGCGACAGTAAAAAATTAATTTTTGAAAAATTTACTGTAGAAAAGGCAATCCCTGGCGTATTTAAAATTTGCGACAGTAAAAAATTATTTTTTGAAAAATGTACTATAGAAAAGGCAATCCCTGGCGTATTTACAATTTGCTACAGTAAAAAATTAATTTGTGAAAAATTTACTATAGAAAAGGCAATCCCTGGCGTAATTAAAACTTGCGACAGTAAAAAATTAATTTTTGAAAAATTTACTGTAGAAAAGGCAATCCCTGGCGTATTTAAAATTTGCGACAGTAAAAAATTATTTTTTGAAAAATTTACTGTAGAAAAGGCAATCCTTGGCGTATTTAAAATTTGCGACAGTAAAAAAATAATTTTTGAAAAATTTACTATAGAAAAGGCAATCCCTGCCGTAATTAAAACTTGCGACAGTTAAAAATTTGATTTTGAATAATTTACTATAGAAAAGGCAATCCCTGGCGTAATTAAAATTTGCTACAGTAAAAAATTAGTTTTTGAAAAATTTACTGTAGAAAAGGCAATCCCTGGCGCAGTTAAAACTTGCGACAGTAAAAAATTATTTTTTGAATAATTTACTATAGAAAAGGCAATCCCTGGCGTAATTAAAATTTGCGACAGTAAAAAATTATTTTTTGAATAATTTACTATAGAAAAGGCAATCCCTGGCGCAATTAAAATTTGCGACAGTAGAAAATTATTTTTTGAAAAATTTACTGTAGAAAAGGCAATCCCTGGCGTATTTAAAATTTGCGACAGTAGAAAATTATTTTTTGAAAAATTTACTGTAGAAAAGGCAATCCCTGGCGTATTTAAAATTTGCGACAGTAAAAAATTATTTTTTGAAAAATGTACTATAGAAAAGGCAATCCCTGGCGTATTTACAATTTGCTACAGTAAAAAATTAATTTGTGAAAAATTTACTATAGAAAAGGCAATCCCTGGCGTAATTAAAACTTGCGACAGTAAAAAATTAATTTTTGAAAAATTTACTGTAGAAAAGGCAATCCCTGGCGTATTTAAAATTTGCGACAGTAAAAAATTATTTTTTGAAAAATTTACTGTAGAAAAGGCAATCCCTGGCGTATTTAAAATTTGCGACAGTAAAAAAATAATTTTTGAAAAATTTACTATAGAAAAGGCAATCCCTGCCGTAATTAAAACTTGCGACAGTTAAAAATTTGTTTTTGAATAATTTACTATAGAAAAGGCAATCCCTGGCGTAATTAAAATTTGCGACAGTAAAAAATTAGTTTTTGAAAAATTTACTGTAGAAAAGGCAATCCCTGGCGCAGTTAAAACTTGCGACAGTAAAAAATTATTTTTTGAAACATTTACTATAGAAAAGGCAATCCCTGGCGTAATTAAAATTTGTGACAGTAAAAAATTAGTTTTTGAAAAATTTACTGTAGAAAAGGCAATCCCTGGCGTATTTAAAATTTGCGACAGTAAAAAAATAATTTTTGAAAAATTTACTGTAGAAAAGGCAATCCCTGGCGTATTTAAAATTTGCGACAGTAAAAAATTATTTTTTGAAAAATTTACTGTAGAAAAGGCAATCCCTGGCATATTTAAAATTTGCGACAGTAAAAAAATATTTTTTGAAAAATTTACTATAGAAAAGGCAATATGCAATCCCTGGCGTATTTAAAATTTGCTACAGTAAAAAATTAATTTTTGAAAAATTTACTATAGAAAAGGCAATCCCTGGCGTAATTAAAACTTGCGACAGTTAAAAATTAATTTGTGAAAAATTTACTATAGAAAAGGCAATCCCTGGCGTAATTAAAACTTGCGACAGTTAAAAATTAGTTTTTGAATAATTTACTATAGAAAAGGCAATCCCAGGCGTAATTAAAATTTGCTACAGTAAAAAATTAGTTTTTGAATAATTTACTGTAGAAAAGGCAATCCCTGGCGTAATTAAAACTTGCGACAGTAAAAAAATAGTTTTTGAAAAATTTACTATAGAAAAGGCAATCCCTGGCGTAATTAAAACTTGCGACAGTAAAAAATTAATTTTTGAAAAATTTACTGTAGAAAAGGCAATCCCTGGCGTATTTAAAATTTGCGACAGTAAAAAATTATTTTTTGAAAAATTTACTGTAGAAAAGGCAATCCCTGGCATATTTAAAATTTGCGACAGTAAAAAATTATTTTTGAAAAATTTACTATAGAAAAGGCAATACCTGGCTTATTTAAAATTTGCTACAGTAAAAAATTAATTTTTGAAAAATTTACTATAGAAAAGGCAATCCCTGGCGTAATTAAATCTTGCGACAGTTAAAAATTAATTTGTGAAAAATTTACTATAGAAAAGGCAATCCCTGGCGTAATTAAAACTTGCGACAGTTAAAAATTAGGTTTTGAATAATTTACTATAGAAAAGGCAATCCCTGGCGTAATTAAAATTTGCTACAGTAAAAAATTAGTTTTTGAATAATTTACTATAGAAAAGGCAATCCCTGGCGTAATTAAAATTTGCGACAGTAAAAAATTATTTTTTGAATAATTTACTATAGAAAAGGCAATCCCTGGCGCAATTAAAATTTGCGACAGTAGAAAATTATTTTTTGAAAAATTTACTGTAGAAATGGCAATCCCTGGCGTATTTAAAATTTGCGACAGTAGAAAATTATTTTTTGAAAAATTTACTGTAGAAAAGGCAATCCCTGGCGTATTTAAAATTTGCGACAGTAAAAAATTATTTTTTGAAAAATGTACTATAGAAAAGGCAATCCCTGGCGTATTTACAATTTGCTACAGTAAAAAATTAATTTGTGAAAAATTTACTATAGAAAAGGCAATCCCTGGCGTAATTAAAACTTGCGACAGTAAAAAATTAATTTTTGAAAAATTTACTGTAGAAAAGGCAATCCCTGGCGTATTTAAAATTTGCGACAGTAAAAAATTATTTTTTGAAAAATTTACTGTAGAAAAGGCAATCCCTGGCGTATTTAAAATTTGCGACAGTAAAAAAATAATTTTTGAAAAATTTACTATAGAAAAGGCAATCCCTGCCGTAATTAAAACTTGCGACAGTTAAAAATTTGTTTTTGAATAATTTACTATAGAAAAGGCAATCCCTGGCGTAATTAAAATTTGCGACAGTAAAAAATTAGTTTTTGAAAAATTTACTGTAGAAAAGGCAATCCCTGGCGCAGTTAAAACTTGCGACAGTAAAAAATTATTTTTTGAAAAATTTACTATAGAAAAGGCAATCCCTGGCGTAATTAAAATTTGTGACAGTAAAAAATTAGTTTTTGAAAAATTTACTGTAGAAAAGGCAATCCCTGGCGTATTTAAAATTTGCGACAGTAAAAAAATAATTTTTGAAAAATTTACTATAGAAAAGGCAATCCCTGCCGTAATTAAAACTTGCGACAGTTAAAAATTTGTTTTTGAATAATTTACTATAGAAAAGGCAATCCCTGGCGTAATTAAAATTTGCGACAGTAAAAAATTAGTTTTTGAAAAATTTACGGTAGAAAAGGCAATCCCTGGCGCAGTTAAAACTTGCGACAGTAAAAAATTATTTTTTGAAAAATTTACTATAGAAAAGGCAATCCCTGGCGTAATTAAAATTTGCGACAGTAAAAAATTAGTTTTTGAAAAATTTACTGTAGAAAAGGCAATCCCTGGCGCAGTTAAAACTTGCGACATTAAAAAATTATTTTTTGCAAAATTTACTATAGAAAAGGCAATCCCTGGCGTATTTAAAATTTGCGACAGTAAAAAATTATTTTTTGAATAATTTACTATAGAAAATGCAATCCCTGGCGCAATTAAAATTTGCAAAATTATAAAATAATTTTTTGAAAAATTTACTATAGAAAAGGCAATCCCTGGCGCAATAAAAATTTGCGACAGTAGAAATTTATTTTTGAAAAATTTACTGCAGAATAGGCAATCCCTGGCGTATTTAAAATTTGCGACAGTAAAAAATTAATTTTTGAAAAATTTACTGTAGAAAAGGCAATCCCTGGCGTATTTAAAATTTGCGACAGTAAAAAATTATTTTTTGAAAAATGTACTATAGAAAAGGCAATACCTGGCGTATTTACAATTTGCTACAGTAAAAAATTAATTTGTGAAAAATTTACTATAGAAAAGGCAATCCCTGGCGTAATTAAAACTTGCGACAGTAAAAAATTAATTTTTGAAAAATTTACTGTAGAAAAGGCAATCCCTGGCGTATTTAAAATTTGCGACAGTAAAAAATTATTTTTTGAAAAATTTACTGTAGAAAAGGCAATCCCTGGCGTATTTAAAATTTGCGACAGTAAAAAAATAATTTTTGAAAAATTTACTATAGAAAAGGCAATCCCTGCCGTAATTAAAACTTGCGACAGTTAAAAATTTGATTTTGAATAATTTACTATAGAAAAGGCAATCCCTGGCGTAATTAAAATTTGCTACAGTAAAAAATTAGTTTTTGAAAAATTTACTGTAGAAAAGGCAATCCCTGGCGCAGTTAAAACTTGCGACAGTAAAAAATTATTTTTTGAATAATTTACTATAGAAAAGGCAATCCCTGGCGTAATTAAAATTTGCGACAGTAAAAAATTATTTTTTGAATAATTTACTATAGAAAAGGCAATCCCTGGCGCAATTAAAATTTGCGACAGTAGAAAATTATTTTTTGAAAAATTTACTGTAGAAAAGGCAATCCCTGGCGTATTTAAAATTTGCGACAGTAGAAAATTATTTTTTGAAAAATTTACTGTAGAAAAGGCAATCCCTGGCGTATTTAAAATTTGCGACAGTAAAAAATTATTTTTTGAAAAATGTACTATAGAAAAGGCAATCCCTGGCGTATTTACAATTTGCTACAGTAAAAAATTAATTTGTGAAAAATTTACTATAGAAAAGGCAATCCCTGGCGTAATTAAAACTTGCGACAGTAAAAAATTAATTTTTGAAAAATTTACTGTAGAAAAGGCAATCCCTGGCGTATTTAAAATTTGCGACAGTAAAAAATTATTTTTTGAAAAATTTACAGTAGAAAAGGCAATCCCTGGCGTATTTAAAATTTGCGACAGTAAAAAAATAATTTTTGAAAAATTTACTATAGAAAAGGCAATCCCTGCCGTAATTAAAACTTGCGACAGTTAAAAATTTGTTTTTGAATAATTTACTATAGAAAAGGCAATCCCTGGCGTAATTAAAATTTGCGACAGTAAAAAATTAGTTTTTGAAAAATTTACTGTAGAAAAGGCAATCCCTGGCGCAGTTAAAACTTGCGACAGTAAAAAATTATTTTTTGAAACATTTACTATAGAAAAGGCAATCCCTGGCGTAATTAAAATTTGTGACAGTAAAAAATTAGTTTTTGAAAAATTTACTGTAGAAAAGGCAATCCCTGGCGTATTTAAAATTTGCGACAGTAAAAAAATAATTTTTGAAAAATTTACTGTAGAAAAGGCAATCCCTGGCGTATTTAAAATTTGCGACAGTGAAAAATTATTTTTTGAAAAATTTACTGTAGAAAAGGCAATCCCTGGCATATTTAAAATTTGCGACAGTAAAAAAATATTTTTTGAAAAATTTACTATAGAAAAGGCAATATGCAATCCCTGGCGTATTTAAAATTTGCTACAGTAAAAAATTAATTTTTGAAAAATTTACTATAGAAAAGGCAATCCCTGGCGTAATTAAAACTTGCGACAGTTAAAAATTAATTTGTGAAAAATTTACTATAGAAAAGGCAATCCCTGGCGTAATTAAAACTTGCGACAGTTAAAAATTAGTTTTTGAATAATTTACTATAGAAAAGGCAATCCCAGGCGTAATTAAAATTTGCTACAGTAAAAAATTAGTTTTTGAATAATTTACTATAGAAAAGGCAATCCCTGGCGCAATTAAAATTTGCGACAGTAGAAAATTATTTTTTGAAAAATTTACTGTAGAAAAGGCAATCCCTGGCGTATTTAAAATTTGCGACAGTAGAAAATTATTTTTTGAAAAATTTACTGTAGAAAAGGCAATCCCTGGCGTATTTAAAATTTGCGACAGTAGAAAATTATTTTTTGAAAAATTTACTGTAGAAAAGGCAATCCCTGGCGTATTTAAAATTTGCGACAGTAAAAAATTATTTTTTGAAAAATGTACTATAGAAAAGGCAATGCCTGGCGTATTTAAAATTTGCTACAGTAAAAAATTAATTTATGAAAAATTTACTATAGAAAAGGCAATCCCTGGCGTAATTAAAACTTGCGAGAGTAAAAAATTAATTTTTGAAAAATTTACTGTAGAAAAGGCAATCCCTGGCGTATTTAAAATTTGCGACAGTAAAAAATTATTTTTTGAAAAATTTACTGTAGAAAAGGCAATCCCTGGCGCAGTTAAAACTTGCGACAGTAAAAAATTATTTTTTGAAAAATTTACTATATAAAAGGCAATCCCTGGCGTAATTAAAATTTGCGACAGTAAAAAATTAGTTTTTGAAAAATTTACTGTAGAAAAGACAATCCCTGGCGTAATTAATATTTGCGACAGTAGAAAATTATTTTTTGCAAAATTTACTGTAGAAAAGGCAATCCCTGGCGTATTTAAAATTTGCGACATTAAAAAATTATTTTTTGCAAAATTTACTATAGAAAAGGCAATCCCTGGCGTATTTAAAATTTGCGACAGTAAAAAATTATTTTTTGAATAATTTACTATAGAAAAGGCAATCCCTGGTGCAATTAAAATTTGCGACAATAGAAAATTATTTTTTGAAAAATTTACTGTAGAAAAGGCAATCCCTGGCGTATTTAAAATTTGCGACAATAAAAAATTTATTTTTGAAAAATTTACTATAGAAAAGGCAATCCCTGGCGTATTTAAAATTTGCGACAGTAAAAAATTAATTTTTGAAAAATTTACTATAGAAAAGGCAATCCCTGGCGTATTTAAAATTTTCTACAGTAAAAAATTAATTTGTGAAAAATTTACTATAGAAAAGGCAATCCCTGGCGTAATTAAAATTTGCGACAGTAAAAAATTATTTTTTGAATAATTTACTATAGAAAAGGCAATCCCTGGCGGATTTAATATTTGCGACATTAAAAAATTAATTTTTGAAAAATTTACTAAAGAATAGGCAATCCCTGTCGTATTTAAAATTTGCGACAGTAGAAAATTATTTTTTGAAAAATTTTCTATAGAAAAGGCAATCCTTGGCGCAATTAAAATTTGCGACAGTATAAAATTATTTTTTGAAAAATTTACTATAGAAAAGGCAATCTCTGGCGTAATTAAAATTTGCGACAGTATAAAATTATTTTTTGAAAAATTTACTAAAGAAAAGGCAATCCCTGGCGCAATTAAAATTTGCGACAATAGAAAATTATTTTTTGAAAAATTTACTGTAGAAAAGGCAATCCCTGGCGTATTTAAAATTTGCGACAATAAAAAATTTATTTTTGAAAAATTTACTATAGAAAAGGCAATCCCTGGCGTATTTAAAATTTGCTACAGTAAAAAATTAATTTGTGAAAAATTTACTATAGAAAAGGCAATCCCTGGCGTAATTAAAATTTGCGACAGTTCAAAATTATTTTTTGAATAATTTGCTATAGAAAGGGCAATCCCTGGCGGATTTAATATTTGCGACAGTAAAAAATTAATTTTTGAAAAATTTACTAAAGAAAAGGCAATCCCTGGCGTATTTAAAATTTGCGACAGTAGAAAATTATTTTTTGAAAAATTTACTATAGAAAAGGCAATCCTTGGCGCAATTAAAATTTGCGACAGTATAAAATTATTTTTTTAAAAATTTACTATAGAAAAGGCAATCCCTGGCGTAATTAAAATTTGCGACAGTAAAAAATTAGTTTTTGAAAAATTTACTATAGAAAAGGCAATCCCTGGCGTATTTAAAAATTGCGACAGTAAAAAATTATTTTTTGAATAATTTACTGTAGAAGAGGCAATCCCTGGCATATTTAAAATTTGCGACAGTAAAAAATTATTTTTTGAAAAATTTACTATAGAAAAGGCAATCCCTGTCGTATTTAAAATTTGCTACAGTAAAAAATTAATTTTTGAAAATTTTACTATAGAAAAGTCAATCCCTGGCGTAATTAAAACTTGCGACAGTTAAAAATTAATTTGTGAAAAATTTACTATAGAAAAGGCAATCCCTGGCGTAATTAAAACTAGCGACAGTTAAAAATTAGTTTTTAAATAATTTACTATAGAAAAGGCAATCCCTGGCGTAATTAAAATTTGCTACAGTAAAAAATTAGTTTTTGAATAATTTACTATAGAAAAGGCAATCCCTGGCGTAATTAAAATTTGCGACAGTAAAAAATTATTTTTTGAATAATTTACTATAGAAACGGCAATCCCTGGCGTATTTAAAATTTGCGACAGTAGAAAATTATTTTTTGAAAAATTTACTGTAGAAAAGGCAATCCCTGGCGTATTTAAAATTTGCGACAGTAAAAAATTATTTTTTGAAAAATTTACTATAGGAAAGGCAATCCCTGGCGTATTTAAAATTTGCTACAGTAAAAAATTAATTTGTGAAAAATTTACTATAGAAAAGGCAATCCCTGGCGTAATTAAAACTTGCGACAGTTAAAAATTAGTTTTTGAATAATTTACTATAGAAAAGGCAATCCCTGGCGTAATTAAAATTTGCGACAGTAAAAAACTATTTTTTGAATAATTTACTATAGAAAAGGCAATCCCTGGCGCAATTAAAATTTGCGACAGTAAAAAAATATTTTTTGAAAAATTTACTGTAGAAAAGGCAATCCCTGGCGTAATTAAAACTTGCGACAGTAAAAAAATAGTTTTTGAAAAATTTACTATAGAAAAGGCAATCCCTGGCGTAATTAAAACTTACGACAGTAAAAAATTAATTTTTGAAAAATTTACTGTAGAAAAGGCAATCCCTGGCGTATTTAAAATTTGCGACAGTAAAAAATCATTTTTTGAAAAATTTACTGTTGAAAAGGCAATCCCTGGCGTATTTAAAATTTGCGACAGTAAAAAATTATTTTTTGAAAAATTTACTATAGAAAAGGCAATCCTTGGCGCAATTAAAATTTTCGACAGTATAAAATTATTTTTTGAAAAATTTACTATAGAAAGGCAATCCCTGGCGTAATTAAAATTTGCGACAGTAAAAAATTAGCTTTTGAAAAATTTACTATAGAAAAGGCAATTCCTGGCGTATTTAAAAATTGCGACAGTAAAAAATTATTTTTTGAAAAATTTACTGTAGAAAAGGCAATCCCTGGCGTAATTAAAATTTGCGACAGTAAAAAAATATTTTTTGAATAATTTACTATAGAAAAGGCAATCCTTGGCGCAATTAAAATTTGCGACAGTAGAAAATTATTTTTTGAAAAATTTACTGTAGAAAAGGCAATCCCTGGCGTATTTCAAATTTGAGACAGTAGAAAATTATTTTTTGAAAAATTTACTGTAGAAAAGGCAATCCCTGGCGCAGTTAAAACTTCCGACAGTAAAAAATTATTTTTTGAACAATTTACTATAGAAAAGGCAATCCCTGGTGTAATTAAAATTTGCGACAGTAAAAAATTAGTTTTTGAAAAATTTACTGTAGAAAAGGCAATCCCTGGCGTAATTAAAATTTGGGACAGTAGAAAATTATTTTTTGCAAAATTTACTGCAGAAAAGGCAATCCCTGGCGTATCTAAAATTTGCGACATTAAAAAATTATTTTTTGCAAAATTTACTATAGAAAAGGCAATCCCTGGCGTATTTAAAATATGCGACAGTAAAAAATTATTTTTTGAATAATTTACTATAGAAAAGGCAATCCCTGGCGCAATTAAAATTTGCGAAAGTATAAAATAATTTTTTGAAAAATTTACTATAGAAAAGGCAATCCCTGGCGCAATTAAAATTTGCGACAGTAGAAAATTATTTTTTGAAAAATTTACTGTAGAAAAGGCAATCCCTGGCGTATTTAAAATTTGCGACAGTAAAAAATTAATTTTTGAAAAATTTACTATAGAAAAGGCAATCCCTGGCGTTTTTAAAATTTGCGACAGTAAAAAATTAATTTTTGAAAAATTTACTATAGAAAAGGCTATCCCAGGCGTATTTAAAATTTGCTACAGTAAACAATTAATTTGTGAAAAATTTTCTATAGAAAAGGCAATCCCTGCAGTAATTAAAATTTGCGACAGTAAAAAATTATTTTTTGAATAATTTACTATAGAAAAGGCAATCCCTGGCGTATTCAAAATTTGCGACATTAAAAAATTATTTTTTGCAAAATTTACTATAGAAAAGGCAATCCCTGGCGTATTTAAAATTTGCGACAGTAAAAAATTAATTTTTGAAAAATTTACTATAGAAAAGGCAATCCCTGGCGTATTTAAAATTTGCGACAGTAAAAAATTAATTTATGAAAAATTTACTATAGAAAAGGCTATCCCTGGCGTATTTAAAATTTGCTACAGTAAAAAATTAATTTGTGAAAAATTTACTATAGAAAAGGCAATCCCTGGCGTAATTAAAATTTGCGACAGTAAAAAATTATTTTTTGAATAATTTACTATAGAAAAGGCAATACCTGGCGGATTTAATATTTGCGACATTAAAAAATTAATTTTTGAAAAATTTACTAAAGAAAGGGCAATCCCTGTCGTATTTAAAATTTCCGACAGTAGAAAATTATTTTTTGAAAAATTTACTATAGAAAAGGCAATCCTTGGCGCAATTAAAATTTGCGACAGTATAAAATAATTTTTTGAAAAATTTACTATAGAAAAGGCAATCCCTGGCGCAATTAAAATTTGCGAAAGTAGAAAATAATTTTTTGAAAAATTTACTGTAGAAAAGGCAATCCCTGGCGTATTTAAAATTTGCGACAGTAAAAAATTAATTTTTGAAAAATTTACTATAGAAAAGGCAATCCCTGGCGTATTTATAACTTGCTACGGTAAAAAATTAATTTGTGAAAAATTGACTATAGAAAAGGCAATCCCTGGCGTAATTAAAATTTGCGACAGAAAAAATTATTTTTTGAATAATTTACTATAGAAAGGGCAATCCCTGGCGGATTTAATATTTGCGACAGTAAAAAATTAATTTTTGAAAAATATACTAAAGAAAAGGCAATCCCTGGCGTATTTAAAATTTGCGACAGTAGAAAATTATTTTTTGAAAAATTTACTATAGAAAAGGCAATCCTTGGCGCAATTAAAATTTGCGACAGTAAAAAATTATTTTTTGAAAAATTTACTGTAGAAAAGGCAATCCCTGGCATATTTAAAATTTGCGACAGTAAAAAATTATTTTTTGAAAAATTTATTATAGAAAAGGCAATCCCTGTCGTATTTAAAATTTGCTACAGTAAAAAATTAATTTTTGAAAATTTTACTATAGAAAAGTCAATCCCTGGCGTAATTAAAACTTGCGACAGTTAAAAATTAATTTGTGAAAAATTTACTATAGAAAAGGCAATCCCTGGCGTAATTAAAACTTGCGACAGTTAAATATTCGTTTTTAAATAATTTACTATAGAAAAGGCAATCCCTGGCGTAATTAAAATTTGCTACAGTAAAAAATTAGTTTTTGAATAATTTACTATAGAAAAGGCAATCCCTGGCGTAATTAAAATTTGCGACAATAAAAAAATATTTTTTGAATAATTTACTATAGAAAAGGCAATCCCTGGCGCAATTAAAATATGCGACAGTAGAAAATTATTTTTTGAAAAATTTACTGTAGAAAAGGCAATCCCTGGCGTATTTAAAATTTGCGACAGTAGAAAATTATTTTTTGAAAAATTTACTGTAGAAAAGGCAATCCCTGGCATATTTAAAATTTGCGACAGTAAAAAAATATTTTTTGAAAAATTTACTATAGAAAAGGCAATCCCTGGCGTATTTAAAATTTGCTACAGTAAAAAATTATTTTGTGAAAAATTTACTATAGAAAAGGTAATCCCTGGCGTAATTAAAACTTGCGACAGTTAAAAATTAGTTTTTGAATAATTTACTATAGAAAAGGCAATCCCTGGCGTAATTAAAATTTGCGACAGTAAAAAATTTACTATAGAAAAGGCGCAATTAAAATTTTCGACAGTATAAAATTATTTTTTGAAAAATTTACTATAGAAAAGGCAATCCCTGGCGTAATTAAAATTTGCGACAGTAAAAAATTAGCTTTTGAATAATTTACTATAGAAAAGGCAATCCCTGGCGTAATTAAAATTTATGACAGTAAAAAAATATTTTTTGAATAATTTACTATAGAAAAGGCAATCCCTGGCGCAATTAAAATTTGCGACAGTAGAAAATTATTTTTTGAAAAATTTACTGTAGAAAAGGCAATCCCTGGCGTATTTAAAATTTGCGACAGTAGAAAATTATTTTTTGAAAAATTTACTGTAGAAAAGCAATCCCTGGCGTATTTAAAATTTGCGACAGTAAAAAATTATTTTTTGAAAAATTTACTATAGAAAAGGCAATCCCTGGCGTATTTAAAATTTGCTACAGTAAAAAATTAATTTGTGAAAAATTTACTATAGAAAAGGCAATCCCTGGCGTAATTAAAACTTGCGACAGTTAAAAATTAGTTTTTGAATAATTTACTATAGAAAAGGCAATCCCTGGCGTAATTAAAATTTGCGACAGTAAAAAAGTATTTTTTTAATAATTTACTATTGAAAAGGCAATCCCTGGCGCAATTAAAATTTTGCGACAGTAAAAAATTATTTTTTGAAAAATTTACTGTAGAAAAGGCAATCCCTGGCGTAATTAAAACTTGCGACAGTAAAAAAATAGTTTTTGAAAAATTTACTATAGAAAAGGCAATCCCTGGCGTAATTAAAACTTGCGACAGTAAAAAATTAATTTTTGAAAAATTTACTATAGAAAAGGCAATCCCTGGCGTATTTAAAATTTGCGACAGTAAAAAATTATTTTTTGAAAAATTTACTGTAGAAAAGGCAATCCCTGGCGTATTTAAAATTTGCGACAGTAAAAAATGAATTTTTGAAAAATTTACTATAGAAAAGGCAATCCCTGGCGTAATTAAAACTTGCGACAGTTAAAAATTTGTTTTTGAATAATTTACTATAGAAAAGGCAATCCCTGGCGTAATTAAAATTTGCAACAGTAAAAAATTATTTTTTGAAAAATTTACTGCAGAAAAGGCAATCCCTGGCGCAGTTAAAACTTGCGACAGTAAAAAATTATTTTTTGAAAAATTTACTATAGAAAAGGCAATCCCTGGCGTAATTAAAATTTGCGACAGTAAAAAATTAGTTTTTGAAAAATTTACTGTAGAAAAGGCAATTCCTGGCGTAATTAAAATTTGCGACAGTAGAAAATTATTTTTGCAAAATTTACTGTAGAAAAGGCAATCCCTGGCGTATTTAAAATTTGCGACATTAAAAAATTATTTTTTGCAAAATTTACTATAGAAAAGGCAATCCCTGGCGTATTTAAAATTTGCGACAGTAAAAAATTATTTTTTGAATAATTTACTATAGAAAAGGCAATCCCTGGCGCAATTAAAATTTGCGACAGTAGAAAATTATTTTTTGAAAAATTTACTGTAGAAAAGGCAATCCCTGGCGTATTTAAAATTTGCGACAGTAAAAAATTAATTTTTGAAAAATTTACTATAGAAAAGGTAATCCCTGGCGTATTTAAAATTTGCTACAGTAAAAAATTAATTTGTGAAAAATTTACTATAGAAAAGGCAATCCCTGGCGTAATTAAAATTTGCGACAGTAAAAAATTATTTTTTTAATAATTTACTATAGAAAAGGCAATCCCTGGCGCAATTAAAATTTGCGACAGTATAAAATAATTTTTTGAAAAATTTACTATAGAAAAGGCAACCCTTGACACAATTAATATTTGCGGACAGTAGAAAATTATTTTTTGAAAAATTTACTGTAGAAAATGCAATCCCTGGCGTATTTAAAATTTGCGACAGTAAAAAATTATTTTTTGAAAAATTTACTATATAAAAGGCAATTCCTGGCGTATTTAAAATTTGCTACAGTAAAAAAAATAATTTTTGAAAAATTTACTATAGAAAAGGCAATCCCTGGCGTAATTAAAACTTGCGACAGTTAAAAATTTGTTTTTGAATAATTTACTGTAGAAAAGGCAATCCCTGGCGCAGTTAAAACTTGCGACAGTAAAAAATTATTTTTTTGAAAAATTTACTATAGAAAAGGCAATCCTGGCGTAATTAAAATTTGCGACAGTAAAAAAATTAGTTTTTGAAAATTTACTGTAGAAAAGGCAAGTGCTGGCGTAATTAAAATTTGCGACAGTAGAAAATTATTTTTTGCAAAATTTACTAAAGAAAAGGCAATCCCTGGCGTATTTAAAATTTGCGACATTAAAAAATTATTTTTTGCAAAATTTACTATAGAAAAGGCAATCACTGGCGTATTTAAAATTTGCTACAGTAAAAAATTAATTTGTGAAAAAATTTACTATAGAAAAGGCAATCCCTGGCGTAATTAAAATTTGCGACAGTAAAAAATTATTTTTTGAAAAATTTACTATAGAAAAGGCAATCCCTGGCGTATTTAAAATTTGCTACAGTAAAAAATTAATTTTTGAAAAATTTACTATAGAAAAGGCAATCCCTGGCCTAATTAAAACTTGCGACAGTTAAAAATTTGTTTTTGAATAATTTACTATAGAAAAGGCAATCCCTGGCGTAATTAAAATTTGCGACAGTAAAAAATTATTTTTTGAAAAATTTACTGTAGAAAAGGCAATCCCTGGCGCAGTTAAAACTTGCGACAGTAAAAAATTATTTTTTGAAAAATTTACTATAGAAAAGGCAATCCCTGGCGTAATTAAAATTTGCGACAGTAAAAAATTAGTTTTTGAAAAATTTACTGTAGAAAAGGCAATTGCTGGCGTAATTAAAATTTGCGACAGTAGAAAATTATTTTTTGCAAAATTTACTATAGAAAAGGCAATCCCTGGCGGATTTAATATTTGCGACAGTAAAAAATTAATTTTGAAAAATTTACTAAAGAAAAGGCAATCCCTGGCGTATTTAAAATTTGCGACAGTAGAAAATTATTTTTTGAAAAATTTACTATAGAAAAGGCAATCCTTGGCGCCATTAAAATTTGCGACAGTATAAAATTATTTTTTGAAAAATTTACTATAGAAAAGGCAATCCCTGGCGTAATTAAAATTTGCGACAGTAAAAAATTAGTTTTTGAAAAATTTACTATAGAAAAGGCAATCCCTGGCGTATTAAAAATTGCGGCAGTAAAAAATTATTTTTTGATAAATTTACTGTAGAAAAGGCAATCCCTGGCATATTTAAAATTTGCGACAGTAAAAAATTATTTTTGAAAAATTTAATATAGAAAAGGCAATCCCTGGCGTATTTAAAATTTGCTACAGTAAAAAATTAATTTTTGAAAAATTTACTATAGAAAAGGCAATCCCTGGCGTAATTAAAACTTGCGACAGTTAAAAATTAATTTGTGAAAAATTTACTATAGAAAAGGCAATCTCTGGCGTATTTAAAATTTGCGACAGTAAAAAATTATTTTTTGAATAATTTACTATAGAAAAGGCAATCCCTGGCGGATATAATATTTGCGACACTAAAAAACTAATTTTTGAAAATTTACTAAAGAAAAGGCAATCCCTGGTGTATTTAAAATTGCGACAGTAGAAAATTATTTTTTGAAAAATTTACTATAGAAAAGGCAATCCTTGGCGCAATTAAAATTTGCGACAGTATAAAATTATTTTTTGAAAAATTTACTATAGAAAAGGCAATCCCTGGCGTAATTAAAATTTGCGACAGTAAAAAATTAGTTTTGAAAAATTTACTATAGAAAAGGCAATCCCTGGCGTATTTAAAAATTGCGGCAGTAAAAAATAATTTTTGAAAAATTTACTGTAGAAAAAGGCAAACCATGGCATATTTAAAATTTGCGACAGTAAAAAATTATTTTTGAAAAATTTACTATAGAATAGGCAATCCCTGGCGTAATTAAAATTTGCGACAGTAAAAAATTAGTTTTTGAAAAATTTACTATAGAAAAGGCAATCCTGCCGTATTAAAAATTGCGGCAGTAAAAAATTATTTTTTGAAAATTTACTGTAGAAAAGGCAATCCCTGGCATATTTAAATTTGCGACAGTAAAAAATTATTTTTTGAAAAATTTACTATAGAAAAGGCAATCCCTGGGGTATTTAAAATTTGCTACAGTAAAAAATTAATTTTTGAAAAATTTACTATAGAAAAGGCAATCCCTGGCGGATTTAATATTTGCGACAGTAAAAAATTAATTTTTGAAAAATTTACTAAAGTAAAGGCAATCCCTGGCGTATTTAAAATTTGCGACAGTAGAAAATTATTTTTTGAAAAATTTACTATAGAAAAGGCAATCCTTGGCGCAATTAAAATTTGCGACAGCATAAAATAATTTTTTGAAAAATTTACTATAGAAAAGGCAATCCTGGCGTAATTAAAATTTGCGACAGTAAAAAATTAGTTTTTGAAAAATTTACTATAGAAAAGGCAATCCCTGGCGTATTTAAAATTGCGACAGTAAAAAATTATTTTTTGAAAAATTTACTGTAGAAAAGGCAATGCCTGGCATATTTAAAATTTGCGACAGTAAAAAATTATTTTTTGGAAAATTTACTATAGAAAAGGCAATCCCTGGCGTATTTAAAATTTGCTACAGTAAAAAATTAACTTTTGAAAAATTTACTATAAAAAGGCAATCCTGGCGTAATTAAAACTTGCGACAGTTAAAAATTAATTTGTGAAAAATTTACTATAGAAAAGGCAATCCCTGGCGTAATTAAAACTTGCGACAGTTAAAAATTAGTTTTTAAATAATTTACTATAAAAAAGGCAATCCCTGGCGTAATTAAAATTTGCTACAGTAAAAAATTAGTTTTTGAATAATTTACTATAGAAAAGGCAATCCCTGGCGTAATTAAAATTTGCGACAGTAAAAAATTATTTTTTGAATAATTTACTACAGAAAAGGCAATCCCTGGCGCAATTAAAATTTGCGACAGTAGAAATTATTTTTTGAAAAATTTACTGTAGAAAAGCAATCCCTGGCGTATTTAAAATTTGCGACAGTAGAAAATTATTTTTTGAAAAATTTACTGTAGAAAAGGCAATCCCTGGCGTATTTAAAATTTGCGACAGTAAAAAATTAATTTTTGAAAAATTTACTATAGAAAAGGCAATCACTGGCCTAATTAAAACTTGCGACAGTTAAAAATTTGTTTTTGAATAATTTACTATAGAAAAGGCAATCCTGGCGTAATTAAAATTTGCGACAGTAAAAAATAATTTTTTGAAAAATTTACTGTAGAAAAGGCAATCCCTGGCGCAGTTAAAACTTGCGACAGTAAAAAATTATTTTTGAAAAATTTACTATAGAAAAGCAATCCCTGGCGTAATTAAAATTTGCGACAGTAAAAAATTAGTTTTTGAAAATTTACTGTAGAAAAGGCAATTGCTGGCGTAATTAAAATTTGCGACAGTAGAAAATTATTTTTTGCAAAATTTACTATAGAAAAGGCAATCCCTGGCGGATTTAATATTTGCGACAGTAAAAAATTAATTTTGAAAAATTTACTAAAGAAAAGGCAATCCCTGGCGTATTTAAAATTTGCGACAGTAGAAAATTATTTTTTGAAAAATTTACTATAGAAAAGGCAATCCTTGGCGCCATTAAAATTTGCGACAGTATAAAATTATTTTTTGAAAAATTTACTATAGAAAAGGCAATCCCTGGCGTAATTAAAATTTGCGACAGTAAAAAATTAGTTTTTGAAAAATTTACTATAGAAAAGGCAATCCCTGGCGTATTTAAAAATTGCGGCAGTAAAAAATTATTTTTTGATAAATTTACTGTAGAAAAGGCAATCCCTGGCATATTTAAAATTTGCGACAGTAAAAAATTATTTTTTGAAAAATTTAATATAGAAAAGGCAATCCCTGGCGTATTTAAAATTTGCTACAGTAAAAAATTAATTTTTGAAAAATTTACTATAGAAAAGGCAATCCCTGGCGTAATTAAAACTTGCGACAGTTAAAAATTAATTTGTGAAAAATTTACTATAGAAAAGGCAATCTCTGGCGTATTTAAAATTTGCGACAGTAAAAAATTATTTTTTGAATAATTTACTATAGAAAAGGCAATCCCTGGCGGATATAATATTTGCGACACTAAAAAACTAATTTTTGAAAAATTTACTAAAGAAAAGGCAATCCCTGGTGTATTTAAAATTGCGACAGTAGAAAATTATTTTTTGAAAAATTTACTATAGAAAAGGCAATCCTTGGCGCAATTAAAATTTGCGACAGTATAAAATTATTTTTTGAAAAATTTACTATAGAAAAGGCAATCCCTGGCGTAATTAAAATTTGCGACAGTAAAAAATTAGTTTTTGAAAAATTTACTATAGAAAAGGCAATCCCTGGCGTATTTAAAAATTGCGGCAGTAAAAAATAATTTTTTGAAAAATTTACTGTAGAAAAGGCAAACCATGGCATATTTAAAATTTGCGACAGTAAAAAATTATTTTTTGAAAAATTTACTATAGAATAGGCAATCCCTGGCGTAATTAAAATTTGCGACAGTAAAAAATTAGTTTTTGAAAAATTTACTATAGAAAAGGCAATCCCTGCCGTATTTAAAAATTGCGGCAGTAAAAAATTATTTTTTGAAAAATTTACTGTAGAAAAGGCAATCCCTGGCATATTTAAAATTTGCGACAGTAAAAAATTATTTTTTGAAAAATTTACTATAGAAAAGGCAATCCCTGGGGTATTTAAAATTTGCTACAGTAAAAAATTAATTTTTGAAAAATTTACTATAGAAAAGGCAATCCCTGGCGGATTTAATATTTGCGACAGTAAAAAATTAATTTTTGAAAAATTTACTAAAGTAAAGGCAATCCCTGGCGTATTTAAAATTTGCGACAGTAGAAAATTATTTTTTGAAAAATTTACTATAGAAAAGGCAATCCTTGGCGCAATTAAAATTTGCGACAGCATAAAATAATTTTTTGAAAAATTTACTATAGAAAAGGCAATCCCTGGCGTAATTAAAATTTGCGACAGTAAAAAATTATTTTTTGAATAATTTACTACAGAAAAGGCAATCCCTGGCGCAATTAAAATTTGCGACAGTAGAAAATTATTTTTTGAAAAATTTACTGTAGAAAAGCAATCCCTGGCGTATTTAAAATTTGCGACAGTAGAAAATTATTTTTTGAAAAATTTACTGTAGAAAAGGCAATCCCTGGCGTATTTAAAATTTGCGACAGTAAAAAATTATTTTTTGAAAAATTTACTATAGTAAAGGCAATCCCTGGCGTATTTAAAATTTGCTACAGTAAAAAATTAATTTGTGAAAAATTTACTATAGAAAAGGCAATCCCTGGCTTAATTAAAACTTGCGAAAGTTAAAAATTAGTTTTTGAATAATTTACTATAGAAAAGGCAATCCCTGGCGTAATTGAAATTTGCGACAGTAAAAAATTATTTTTTGAATAATTTACTATAGAAAAGGCAATCCCTGGCGCAATTAAAATTTGCGACAGTATAAAATTATTTTTTGAAAAATTTACTATAGAAAAGGCAATCCCTGGCGCAATTAAAATTTTGGACAGTAGAAAATTATTTTTTGAAAAATTTACTATAGCAAAGGCAATCCCTGGCGTAATTAAAATTTGCGACAGTATAAAATTAATTTGTGAAAAATTTACTATAGAAAAGGCAATCCCTGGCGTAATTAAAACTTGCGACAGTTAAAAATTAGTTTTTAAATAATTTACCATAGAAAAGCAATCCCTGGCGTAATTAAAATTTGCTACAGTAAAAAATTAGTTTTTGAATAATTTACTATAGAAAAGGCAATCCCTGGCGTAATTAAAATTTGCGACAGTAAAAAATTATTTTTTGAATAATTTACTATAGAAAAGGCAATCCCTGGCGCAATTAAAATTTGCGACAGTAGAAAATCATTTTTTGAAAAATTTACTGTAGAAAAGGCACTTCCTGGCGTATTTAAAATTTGCGACAGTAGAAAATTATTTTTTGAAAAATTTACTAGAGAAAAGGCAATCCCTGGCGTATTTAAAATTTGCTACAGTAAAAAATTAATTTGTGAAAAATTTACTATAGAAAAGGCAATTCCTGGCGTAATTAAAACTTGCGACAGTAAAAAAATAGTTTTTGAAAAATTTACTATAGAAAAGGCAATCCCTGGCGTTATTAAAACTTGCGACAGTAAAAAATTAATTTTTGAAAAATTTACTATAGAAAAGGCAATCCCTGGCGTATTTAAAATTTGCGACAGTAAAAAATTATTTTTTGAAAAATTTACTGTAGAAAAGGCAATCCCTGGCGCAATTAAAATTTGCGACAGTAGAAAATTGGTTTTTGAAAAATTTACTATAGAAAAGGCAATCCCTGTCGTAATTAAAATTTGCGACAGTAAAAAATTAGTTTTTGAAAAATTTACTGTAGAAAAGGCAATCCCTGGCGTAATTAAAACTTGCGACAGTAAAAAAATAATTTTTGAAAAATTTACTATAGAAAAGGCAATCTCTGGCGCAATTAAATTTGCGACAGTAGAAAATTATTTTTTGAAAAATTTACTGTAGAAAAGGCAATCCCTGGCGTATTTAAAATTTGCGACAGTAAAAAATTATTTTTTGAAAAATTTACTATAGAAAAGGCTATCCCTGGCGTCATTAAAACTTGCGACAGTTAAAAATTAGTTTTTGAATAATTTACTATAGAAAAGGCAATTCCTGGCGTAATTAAAACTTGCGACAGTAAAAAAATAGTTTTTGAAAAATTTACTATAGAAAAGGCAATCCCTGGCGCAATTAAAATTTGCGACAGTAAAAAATTAATTTTTGAAAAATTTACAATAGAATAGGCAATCCCTGGCGCAATTAAATTTGCGACAGTAGAAAATTATTTTTTGAAAAATTTACTGTAGAAAAGGCAATCCCTGGCGTATTTAAAATTTGCGACAGTAAAAAATTATTTTTTGAAAAATTTACTATAGAAAAGGCTATCCCTGGCGTCATTAAAACTTGCGACAGTTAAAAATTAGTTTTTGAATAATTTACTATAGAAAAGGCAATTCCTGGCGTAATTAAAACTTGCGACAGTAAAAAAATAGTTTTTGAAAAATTTACTATAGAATAGGCAATCCCTGGCGCAATTAAAATCTGCGACAGTATAAAATTATTTTTTGAAAAATTTACTATAGAAAAGGCAATCCCTGGCGCAATTAAAATTTGCGACAGAAGAAAACTATTTTTTGAAAAATTTACTGTAGAAAAGGCAATCCCTGGCGTATTTAAAATTTGCGACAGCAAAAAATTTTGTTTTGAAAAATTTACTATAGAAAAGGCAATCCCTGGCGTAATTAAAATTTGCGACAGTAAAAAATTAGTTTTTTAAAAATTTACTGTAGAAAAGGCAATCCCTGGCGTAATTAAAACATGCGACCGTAAAAAAATAGTTTTTGAAAAATTTACTATAGAAAAGGCAATCCCTGGCGCAATTAAAATTTGCGACAGTAAAAAATTAATTTTTGAAAAATTTACTATAGAATAGGCAATCCCTGGCGCAATTAAAATTTGCGACAGTAAAAAATTATTTTTTGAATATTTTACTATAGAAAAGGCAATCCCTGGCGCAATTAAAATTTGCGACAGTAGAAAATCATTTTTTGAAAAATTTACTGTAGAAAAGGCACTTCCTGGCGTATTTAAAATTTTCGACAGTAGAAAATTATTTTTTGAAAAATTTACTAGAGAAAAGGCAATCCCTGGCGTATTTAAAATTTGCGACAGTAAAAAATTATTTTTTGAAAAATTTACTATAGTAAAGGCAATCCCTGGCGTATTTAAAATTTGCTACAGTAAAAAATTAATTTGTGAAAAATTTACTATAGAAAAGGCAATTCCTGGCGTAATTAAAACTTGCGACAGTAAAAAAATAGTTTTTGAAAAATTTACTATAGAAAAGGCAATCCCTGGCGTTATTAAAACTTGCGACAGTAAAAAATTAATTTTTGAAAAATTTACTATAGAAAAGGCAATCCCTGGCGTATTTAAAATTTGCGACAGTAAAAAATTATTTTTTGAAAAATTTACTGTAGAAAAGGCAATCCCTGGCGCAATTAAAATTTGCGACAGTAGAAAATTGGTTTTTGAAAAATTTACTATAGAAAAGGCAATCCCTGTCGTAATTAAAATTTGCGACAGTAAAAAATTAGTTTTTGAAAAATTTACTGTAGAAAAGGCAATCCCTGGCGTAATTAAAACTTGCGACAGTAAAAAAATAATTTTTGAAAAATTTACTATAGAAAAGGCAATCTCTGGCGCAATTAAATTTGCGACAGTAGAAAATTATTTTTTGAAAAATTTACTGTAGAAAAGGCAATCCCTGGCGTATTTAAAATTTGCGACAGTAAAAAATTATTTTTTGAAAAATTTACTATAGAAAAGGCTATCCCTGGCGTCATTAAAACTTGCGACAGTTAAAAATTAGTTTTTGAATAATTTACTATAGAAAAGGCAATTCCTGGCGTAATTAAAACTTGCGACAGTAAAAAAATAGTTTTTGAAAAATTTACTATAGAAAAGGCAATCCCTGGCGCAATTAAAATTTGCGACAGTAAAAAATTAATTTTTGAAAAATTTACAATAGAATAGGCAATCCCTGGCGCAATTAAATTTGCGACAGTAGAAAATTATTTTTTGAAAAATTTACTGTAGAAAAGGCAATCCCTGGCGTATTTAAAATTTGCGACAGTAAAAAATTATTTTTTGAAAAATTTACTATAGAAAAGGCTATCCCTGGCGTCATTAAAACTTGCGACAGTTAAAAATTAGTTTTTGAATAATTTACTATAGAAAAGGCAATTCCTGGCGTAATTAAAACTTGCGACAGTAAAAAATAGTTTTTGAAAAATTTACTATAGAATAGGCAATCCCTGGCGCAATTAAAATCTGCGACAGTATAAAATTATTTTTTGAAAAATTTACTATAGAAAAGGCAATCCCTGGCGCAATTAAAATTTGCGACAGAAGAAAACTATTTTTTGAAAAATTTACTGTAGAAAAGGCAATCCCTGGCGTATTTAAAATTTGCGACAGCAAAAAATTTTTTTTTGAAAAATTTACTATAGAAAAGGCAATCCCTGGCGTAATTAAAATTTGCGACAGTAAAAAATTAGTTTTTTAAAAATTTACTGTAGAAAAGGCAATCCCTGGCGTAATTAAAACATGCGACCGTAAAAAAATAGTTTTTGAAAAATTTACTATAGAAAAGGCAATCCCTGGCGCAATTAAAATTTGCGACAGTAAAAAATTAATTTTTGAAAAATTTACTATAGAATAGGCAATCCCTGGCGCAATTAAAATTTGCGACAGTAAAAAATTATTTTTTGAATATTTTACTATAGAAAAGGCAATCCCTGGCGCAATTAAAATTTGCGACAGTAAAAAATTAATTTTTGAAAAATTTACAATAGAAAAGGCAATCCCTGTCGTAATTAAAATTTGCGACAGTAAAAAATTAGTTTTTGAAAAATTTACTGTAGAAAAGGCAATCCCTGGCGTAATTAAAATTTGCGACAGTAAAAAATTATTTTTTGCAAAATTTACTGTAGAAAAGGCAATCCCTGGCGTATTTAAAATTTGCTACATTAAAAAATTAATTTTTGAAAAATTTACTATAGAAAAGGCAATCCCTGGGGTATTTAAAATTTGCTACAGTAAAAAATTAATTTGTGAAAAATTTACTATAGAAAAGGCAATCCCTGGCGTAATTAAAATTTGCGACAGTAAAAAATTATTTTTTGAATAATTTACTATAGAAAAGGCAATCCCTGGCGGATTTAATATTTGCGACAGTAAAAAATTAATTTTTGAAAAATTTACTAAAGAAAAGGCAATCCCTGGCGTATTTAAAATTTGCGACAGTAGAAAATTATTTTTTGAATAATTTACCATAGAAAAGGCAATCCCTGGCGTAATTAAAATTTGCGAAAGTAGAAAATTATTTTTTGCAAAATTTACTAAAGAAAAGGCAATCCCTGGCGTATTTAAAATTTGCGACATTAAAAAATTATTTTTTGCAAAATTTACTATAGAAAAAGGCAATCACTGGCGTATTTAAAATTTGCTACAGTAAAAAATTAATTTGTGAAAAATTTACTATAGAAAAGGCAATCCCTGGCGTAATTAAAATTTGCGACAGTAAAAAATTATTTTTTGAAAAATTTACTATAGAAAAGGCAATCCCTGGCGTATTTAAGATTTGCTACAGTAAAAAATTAATTTTTGAAAAATTTACTATAGAAAAGGCAATCCCTGGCGCAATTAAATTTGCGACAGTAGAAAATTTGTTTTTGAATAATTTACTATAGAAAAGGCAATCCCTGGCGTATTTAAAATTTGCGACAGTAAAAAATTATTTTTTGAAAAATTTACTATAGAAAAGGCTATCCCTGGCGTCATTAAAACTTGCGACAGTTAAAAATTAGTTTTTGAATAATTTACTATAGAAAAGGCAATTCCTGGCGTAATTAAAACTTGCGACAGTAAAAAAATAGTTTTTGAAAAATTTACTATAGAAAAGGCAATCCCTGGCGCAATTAAAATTTGCGACAGTAAAAAATTAATTTTTGAAAAATTTACAATAGAATAGGCAATCCCTGGCGCAATTAAATTTGCGACAGTAGAAAATTATTTTTTGAAAAATTTACTGTAGAAAAGGCAATCCCTGGCGTATTTAAAATTTGCGACAGTAAAAAATTATTTTTTGAAAAATTTACTATAGAAAAGGCTATCCCTGGCGTCATTAAAACTTGCGACAGTTAAAAATTAGTTTTTGAATAATTTACTATAGAAAAGGCAATTCCTGGCGTAATTAAAACTTGCGACAGTAAAAAAATAGTTTTTGAAAAATTTACTATAGAATAGGCAATCCCTGGCGCAATTAAAATCTGCGACAGTATAAAATTATTTTTTGAAAAATTTACTATAGAAAAGGCAATCCCTGGCGCAATTAAAATTTGCGACAGTAGAAAACTATTTTTTGAAAAATTTACTGTAGAAAAGGCAATCCCTGGCGTATTTAAAATTTGCGACAGCAAAAAATTTTTTTTTGAAAAATTTACTATAGAAAAGGCAATCCCTGGCGTAATTAAAATTTGCGACAGTAAAAAATTAGTTTTTTAAAAATTTACTGTAG
Organism: Dioctria linearis; assembly: GCA_963930735.1. Lineage (NCBI taxonomy): Eukaryota > Metazoa > Arthropoda > Insecta > Diptera > Asilidae > Dioctria > Dioctria linearis. The sequence continues at coordinate 26,371 of CAWVNZ010000642.1, forward strand.
AAAAGGCAATCCCTGGCGTAATTAAAACATGCGACCGTAAAAAAATAGTTTTTGAAAAATTTACTATAGAAAAGGCAATCCCTGGCGCAATTAAAATTTGCGACAGTAAAAAATTAATTTTTGAAAAATTTACTATAGAATAGGCAATCCCTGGCGTAATTAAAATTTGCGACAGTAAAAAATTATTTTTTGAATATTTTACTATAGAAAAGGCAATCCCTGGCGCAATTAAAATTTGCGACAGTAAAAAATTAATTTTTGAAAAATTTACAATAGAAAAGGCAATCCCTGGCGTAATTAAAATTTGCGACAGTAAAAAATTAGTTTTTGAAAAATTTACTGTAGAAAAGGCAAGTGCTGGCGTAATTAAAATTTGCGACAGTAGAAAATTATTTTTTGCAAAATTTACTGTAGAAAAGGCAATCCCTGGCGTATTTAAAATTTGCTACATTAAAAAATTAATTTTTGAAAAATTTACTATAGAAAAGGCAATCCCTGGGGTATTTAAAATTTGCTACAGTAAAAAATTAATTTGTGAAAAATTTACTATAGAAAAGGCAATCCCTGGCGTAATTAAAATTTGCGACAGTAAAAAATTATTTTTTGAATAATTTACTATAGAAAAGGCAATCCCTGGCGGATTTAATATTTGCGACAGTAAAAAATTAATTTTTGAAAAATTTACTAAAGAAAAGGCAATCCCTGGCGTATTTAAAATTTGCGACAGTAGAAAATTATTTTTTGAATAATTTACCATAGAAAAGGCAATCCCTGGCGTAATTAAAATTTGCGAAAGTAGAAAATTATTTTTTGCAAAATTTACTAAAGAAAAGGCAATCCCTGGCGTATTTAAAATTTGCGACATTAAAAAATTATTTTTTGCAAAATTTACTATAGAAAAGGCAATCACTGGCGTATTTAAAATTTGCTACAGTAAAAAATTAATTTGTGAAAAATTTACTATAGAAAAGGCAATCCCTGGCGTAATTAAAATTTGCGACAGTAAAAAATTATTTTTTGAAAAATTTACTATAGAAAAGGCAATCCCTGGCGTATTTAAGATTTGCTACAGTAAAAAATTAATTTTTGAAAAATTTACTATAGAAAAGGCAATCCCTGGCCTAATTAAAACTTGCGACAGTTCAAAATTTGTTTTTGAATAATTTACTATAGAAAAGGCAATCCCTGGCGTAATTAAAATTTGCGACAGTAAAAAATTATTTTTTGAAAAATTTACTGTAGAAAAGGCAATCCCTGGCGCAGTTAAAACTTGCGACAGTAAAAAATTATTTTTTGAAAAATTTACTATAGAAAAGGCAATCCCTGGCGTAATTAAAATTTGCGACAGTAAAAAATTAGTTTTTGTAAAATTTACTGTAGAAACGGCAATTGCTGGCGTAATTAAAATTTGCGACAGTAGAAAATTATTTTTTGCAAAATTTACTGTAGAAAAGGCAATCCCTGGCGTATTTAAAATTTGCGACATTAAAAAATTAATTTTTGAAAAATTTACTATAGAAAAGGCAATCCCTGGCGTATTTAAAATTTGCTACAGTAAAAAATTAATTTGTGAAAAATTTACTATAGAAAATGCAATCCCTGGCGTAATTAAAATTTGCGACAGTAAAAAATTATTTTTTGAATAATTTACTATAGAAAAGGCAATCCCTGGCGGATTTAATATTTGCGACAGTAAAAAATTAATTTTTGAAAAATTTACTAAAGAAAAGGCAATCCCTGGCGTATTTAAAATTTGCGACAGTAGAAAATTATTTTTTGAAAAATTTACTATAGAAAAGGCAATCCTTGGCGCAATTAAAATTTGCGACAGTATAAAATTATTTTTGGAAAAATTTACTATAGAAAAGGCAATCCCTGGCGTAATTAAAATTTGCGACAGTAAAAAATTAGTTTTTGAAAAATTTACTATAGAAAAGGCAATCCCTGGCGTATTTAAAAATTGCGGCAGTAAAAAATTATTTTTTGAAAAATTTACTGTAGAAAAGGCAATCTCTGGCATATTTAAAATTTGCGACAGTAAAAAATTATTTTTTGAAAAATTTAATATAGAAAAGGCAATCCCTGGCGTATTTAAAATTTGCTACAGTAAAAAATTAATTTTTGAAAAATTTACTATAGAAAAGGCAATCCCTGGCGTAATTAAAACTTGCGACAGTTAAAAATTAATTTGTGAAAAATTTACTATAGAAAAGGCAATCCCTGGCGTATTTAAAATTTGCGACAGTAAAAAATTATTTTTTGAATAATTTACTATAGAAAAGGCAATCCCTGGCGGATATAATATTTGCGACACTAAAAATTAATTTTTGAAAAATTTACTAAAGAAAAGGCAATCCCTGGTGTATTTAAAATTGCGACAGTAGAAAATTATTTTTTGAAAAATTTACTATAGAAAAGGCAATCCTTGGCGCAATTAAAATTTGCGACAGTATAAAATTATTTTTGGAAAAATTTACTATAGAAAAGGCAATCCCTGGCGTAATTAAAATTTGCGACAGTAAAAAATTAGTTTTTGAAAAATTTACTATAGAAAAGGCAATCCCTGGCGTATTTAAAAATTTGCGGCAGTAAAAAATTATTTTTTGAAAAATTTACTGTAGAAAAGGCAATCCATGGCATATTTAAAATTTGCGACAGTAAAAAATTATTTTTTGAAAAATTTACTGTAGAATAGGCAATGCCTGGCGTAATTAAAATTTGCGACAGTAAAAAATTAGTTTTTGAAAAATTTACTATAGAAAAGGCAATCCCTGCCGTATTTAAATATTGCGGCAGTAAAAAATTATTTTTTGAAAAATTTACTGTAGAAAAGGCAATCCCTGGCATATTTAAAATTTGCGACAGTAAAAAATTATTTTTTGAAAAATTTACTATAGAAAAGGCAATCCCTGGCGTATTTAAAATTTGCTACAGTAAAAAATTAATTTTTGAAAAATTTACTATAGAAAAGGCAATCCCTGGCGTAATTAAAACTTGCGACAGTTAAAAATTAATTTGTGAAAAATTTACTGTAGAAAAGGCAATCCCTGGCGTAATTAAAACTTGCGACAGTTAAAAATTAGTTTTTAAATAATTTACTATAGAAAAGGCAATCCCTGGCGTAAGTAAAATTTGCGACAGTAAAAAATTATTTTTTGAATAATTTACTATAGAAAAGGCAATCCCTGGCGGATTTAATATTTGCGACAGTAAAAAATTAATTTTTGAAAAATTTACTAAAGTAAAGGCAATCCCTGGCGTATTTAAAATTTGCGACAGTAGAAAATTATTTTTTGAAAAATTTACTATAGAAAAGGCAATCCTTGGCGCAATTAAAATTTGCGACAGCATAAAATAATTTTTTGAAAAATTTACTATAGAAAAGGCAATCCCTGGCGTAATTAAAATTTGCGACAGTAAAAAATTAGTTTTTGAAAAATTTACTATAGAAAAGGCAATCCCTGGCGTATTTAAAAATTGCGACAGTAAAAAATTATTTTTTGAAAAATTTACTGTAGAAAAGGCAATCCCTGGCATATTTAAAATTTGCGACAGTAAAAAATTATTTTTTGAAAAATTTACTATAGAAAAAGCAATCCCTGGCGTATTTAAAATTTGCTACAGTAAAAAATTAACTTTTGAAAAATTTACTATAAAAAGGCAATCCCTGGCGTAATTAAAACTTGCGACAGTTAAAAATTAATTTGTGAAAAATTTACTATAGAAAAGGCAATCCCTGGCGTAATTAAAACTTGCGACAGTTAAAAATTAGTTTTTAAATAATTTACTATAAAAAAGGCAATCCCTGGCGTAATTAAAATTTGCTACAGTAAAAAATTAGTATTTGAATAATTTACTATAGAAAAGGCAATCCCTGGCGTAATTAAAATTTGCGACAGTAAAAAATTATTTTTTGAATAATTTACTACAGAAAAGGCAATCCCTGGCGCAATTAAAATTTGCGACAGTTGAAAATTATTTTTTGAAAAATTTACTGTAGAAAAGCAATCCCTGGCGTATTTAAAATTTGCGACAGTAGAAAATTATTTTTTGAAAAATTTACTGTAGAAAAGGCAATCCCTGGCGTATTTAAAATTTGCGACAGTAAAAAATTATTTTTTGAAAAATTTACTATAGTAAAGGCAATCCCTGGCGTATTTAAAATTTGCTACAGTAAAAAATTAATTTGTGAAAAATTTACTATAGAAAAGGCAATCCCTGGCTTAATTAAAACTTGCGAAAGTTAAAAATTAGTTTTTGAATAATTTACTATAGAAAAGGCAATCCCTGGCGTAATTAAAATTTGCGACAGTAAAAAATTATTTTTTGAATAATTTACTATAGAAAAGGCAATCCCTGGCGCAATTAAAATTTGCGACAGTATAAAATTATTTTTTGAAAAATTTACTATAGAAAAGGCAATCCCTGGCGCAATTAAAATTTTCGACAGTAGAAAATTATTTTTTGAAAAATTTACTATAGCAAAGGCAATCCCTGGCGTAATTAAAATTTGCGACAGTATAAAATTAATTTGTGAAAAATTTACTATAGAAAAGGCAATCCCTGGCGTAATTAAAACTTGCGACAGTTAAAAATTAGTTTTTAAATAATTTACTATAGAAAAGCAATCCCTGGCGTAATTAAAATTTGCTACAGTAAAAAATTAGTTTTTGAATAATTTACTATAGAAAAGGCAATCCCTGGCGTAATTAAAATTTGCGACAGTAAAAAATTATTTTTTGAATAATTTACTATAGAAAAGGCAATCCCTGGCGCAATTAAAATTTGCGACAGTAGAAAATCATTTTTTGAAAAATTTACTGTAGAAAAGGCACTTCCTGGCGTATTTAAAATTTGCGACAGTAGAAAATTATTTTTTGAAAAATTTACTAGAGAAAAGGCAATCCCTGGCGTATTTAAAATTTGCGGCAGTAAAAAATTATTTTTTGAAAAATTTACTATAGTAAAGGCAATCCCTGGCGTATTTAAAATTTGCTACAGTAAAAAATTAATTTGTGAAAAATTTACTATAGAAAAGGCAATCCCTGGCGTAATTAAAACTTGCGACAGTAAAAAAATAGTTTTTGAAAAATTTACTATAGAAAAGGCAATCCCTGGCGTTATTAAAACTTGCGACAGTAAAAAATTAATTTTTGAAAAATTTACTATAGAAAAGGCAATCCCTGGCGTATTTAAAATTTGCGACAGTAAAAAATTATTTTTTGAAAAATTTACTGTAGAAAAGGCAATCCCTGGCGCAATTAAAATTTGCGACAGTAGAAAATTAGTTTTTGAAAAATTTACTATAGAAAAGGCAATCCCTGTCGTAATTAAAATTTGCGACAGTAAAAAATTAGTTTTTGAAAAATTTACTGTAGAAAAGGCAATCCCTGGCGTAATTAAAACTTGCGACAGTAAAAAAATAATTTTTGAAAAATTTACTATAGAAAAGGCAATCCCTGGCGCAATTAAAATTGCGACAGTAGAAAATTATTTTTTGAAAAATTTACTGTAGAAAAGGCAATCCCTGCCGTATTTAAAATTTGCGACAGTAAAAAATTATTTTTTGAAAAATTTACTATAGAAAAGGCTATCCCTGGCGTCATTAAAACTTGCGACAGTTAAAAATTAGTTTTTGAATAATTTACTATAGAAAAGGCAATTCCTGGCGTAATTAAAATTTGCGACAGTAAAAAATTATTTGTTGAAAAATTTAATGTAGAAAAGGCAATCCCTGGCGCAATTAAAACTTGCGACAGTAAAAAATTATTTTTTGAAAAATTTACTATAGAAAATGCAATCCCTGGCGTAATTAAAATTTGCGACAGTAAAAAATTAGTTTTTGAAAAATTTACTGTAGAAAAGTCAATCCCTGGCGTAATTAAAACTTGCGACAGTAAAAAAATAGTTTTTGAAAAATTTACTATAGAAAAGGCAATCCCTGGCGCAATTAAAATTTGCGACAGTAAAAAATTAATTTTTGAAAAATTTACAATAGAATAGGCAATCCCTGGCGTAATTAAAATTAGCGACAGTAAAAAATTATTTTTTGAATATTTTACTATAGAAAAGGCAATCCCTGGCGTATTTAAAATTTGCGACAGTAAAAAATTATTTTTTGAAAAATTTACTATAGAAAAGGCTATCCCTGGCGTCATTAAAACTTGCGACAGTTAAAAATTAGTTTTTGAATAATTTACTATAGAAAAGGCAATTCCTGGCGTAATTAACATTTGCGACATTAAAAAATTATTTTTTGCAAAATTTACTATAGAAAAGGCAATCCCTGGCGCAATTAAAATTTGCGACAGTATAAAATTATTTTTTGAAAAATTTACTATAGAAAAGGCAATCCCTGGCGCAATTAAAATTTGCGACAGTATAAAATTATTTTTTGAAAAATTTACTATAGAAAAGGCAATCCCTGGCGCAATTAAAATTTGCGACAGTAGAAAACTATTTTTTGAAAAATTTACTGTAGAAAAGGCAATCCCTGGCGTATTTAAATTTTGCGACAGTAAAAAATTATTTTTTGAAAAATTTACTATAGAAAAGGCAATCCCTGGCGTAATTAAAATTTGCGACAGTAAAAAATTAGTTTTTTAAAAATTTACTGTAGAAAAGGCTATCCCTGGCGTAATTAAAACATGCGACCGTAAAAAAATAGTTTTTGAAAAATTTACTATAGAAAAGGCAATCCCTGGCGCAATTAAAATTTGCGACAGTAAAAAATTAATTTTTGAAAAATTTACTATAGAATAGGCAATCCCTGGCGTAATTAAAATTTGCGACAGTAAAAAATTATTTTTTGAATATTTTACTATAGAAAAGGCAATCTATGGCGCAATTAAAATTTGCGACAGTATAAAATTAGTTTTTGAATAATTTACTATAGAAAAGGCAATTCCTGGCGTAATTAAAATTTGCGACAGTAAAAAATTATTTTTTGAAAAATTTACTGTAGAAAAGGCAATCTATGGCGCAATTAAAATTTGCGACAGTAAAAAATTATTTTTTTGAATATTTTACTATAGAAAAGGCAATCTATGGCGCAATTAAAATTTGCGACAGTAAAAAATTAATTTTTGAAAAATTTACTATAGAATAGGCAATCCCTGGCGTAATTAAAACTTGCGACAGTAAAAAAATTATTTTTTGAAAAATTTACTATAGAAAAGGCAATCGCTGGCGTAATTAAAATTTGCGACAGTAAAAAATTAGTTTTTGAAAAATTTATTGTAGAAAAAGGCAATCCCTGGCGTAATTAAAACTTGCGACAGTAAAAAAATAGTTTTTTGAAAAATTTACTATAGAAAAGGCAATCCCTGGCGCAATTAAAATTTGCGACAGTAAAAAATTAATTTTTGAAAAATTTACAATAGAATAGGCCAATCCCTGGCGTAATTAAAATTAGCGACAGTAAAAAAATTATTTTTTGAATATTTTACTATAGAAAAAGGCAATCCCTGGCGTATTTTAAAATTTGCGACAGTAAAAAATTATTTTTTTGAAAAATTTACTATAGAAAAGGCAATCCCTGGCGTAATTAAAATTTGCGACAGTAAAAAATTAGTTTTTTAAAAATTTACTGTAGAAAAAGGCTATCCCTGGCGTAATTAAAACATGCGACCGTAAAAAAATAGTTTTTGAAAAATTTACTATAGAAAAGGCAATCCCTGGCGCAATTAAAATTTGCGACAGTAAAAAATTAATTTTTGAAAAATTTACTATAGAATAGGCAATCCCTGGCGTAATTAAAATTTGCGACAGTAAAAAATTATTTTTTTGAATATTTTACTATAGAAAAGGCAATCTATGGCGCAATTAAAATTTGCGACAGTAAAAAATTATTTTTTGAATATTTTACTATAGAAAAGGCAATCCCTGGCGTATTTAAAATTTGCGACAGTAAAAAATTATTTTTTGAAAAATTTACTATAGAAAAGGCTATCCCTGGCGTCATTAAAACTTGCGACAGTTAAAAATTAGTTTTTGAATAATTTACTATAGAAAAGGCAATTCCTGGCGTAATTAACATTTTCGACATTAAAAAATTATTTTTTGCAAAATTTACTATAGAAAAGGCAATCCCTGGCGCAATTAAAATTTGCGACAGTATAAAATTATTTTTTGAAAAATTTACTATAGAAAAGGCAATCCCTGGCGCAATTAAAATTTGCGACAGTATAAAATTATTTTTTGAAAAATTTACTATAGAAAAGGCAATCCCTGGCGCAATTAAAATTTGCGACAGTAGAAAACTATTTTTTGAAAAATTTACTGTAGAAAAGGCAATCCCTGGCGTATTTAAATTTTGCGACAGTAAAAAAATTATTTTTTGAAAAATTTACTATAGAAAAGGCAATCCCTGGCGTAATTAAAATTTGCGACAGTAAAAAATTAGTTTTTTAAAAAATTTACTGTAGAAAAGGCTATCCCTGGCGTAATTAAAACATGCGACCGTAAAAAAATAGTTTTTGAAAAATTTACTATAGAAAAGGCAATCCCTGGCGCAATTAAAATTTGCGACAGTAAAAAAATTAATTTTTGAAAAATTTACAATAGAATAGGCAATCCCTGGCGTAATTAAAATTAGCGACAGTAAAAAATTATTTTTTTGAATATTTTTACTATAGAAAAGGCAATCCCCTGGCGTATTTAAAATTTGCGACAGTAAAAAAATTATTTTTTGAAAAAATTTACTATAGAAAAGGCTATCCCTGGCGTCATTAAAACTTGCGACAGTTAAAAATTAGTTTTTGAATAATTTACTATAGAAAAGGCAATTCCTGGCGTAATTAACATTTGCGACATTAAAAAATTATTTTTTGCAAAATTTACTATAGAAAAGGCAATCCCTGGCGCAATTAAAATTTGCGACAGTATAAAATTATTTTTTGAAAAATTTACTATAGAAAAGGCGATCCCTGGCGCAATTAAAATTTGCGACAGTATAAAATTATTTTTTGAAAAATTTACTATAGAAAAGGCAATCCCTGGCGCAATTAAAATTTGCGACAGTAGAAAACTATTTTTTGAAAAATTTACTGTAGAAAAGGGCAATCCCTGGCGTATTTGAAATTTTGCGACAGTAAAAAATTATTTTTTTGAAAAATTTACTATAGAAAAGGCAATCCCTGGCGTAATTAAAATTTGCGACAGTAAAAAATTAGTTTTTTTAAAAATTTACTGTAGAAAAGGCTATCCCTGGCGTAATTAAAACATGCGACCGTAAAAAAATAGTTTTTGAAAAATTTACTATAGAAAAGGCAATCCCTGGCGCAATTAAAATTTGCGACAGTAAAAAATTAATTTTTGAAAAATTTACTATAGAATAGGCAATCCCTGGCGTAATTAAAATTTGCGACAGTAAAAAATTATTTTTTGAATATTTTACTATAGCAAAGGCAATCTATGGCGCAATTAAAATTTGCGACAGTAAAAAATTAATTTTTGAAAAATTTACTAGAGAATAGGCAATCCCAGGCGTAATTAAAACTTGCGACAGTAAAAAATTATTTTTTGAAAAATTTACTATAGAAAAGGCAATCGCTGGCGTAATTAAAAATTTGCGACAGTAAAAAATTAGTTTTTGAAAAATTTATTGTAGAAAAGGCAATCCCTGGCGTAATTAAAACTTGCGACAGTAAAAAAATAGTTTTTGAAAAATTTACTATAGAAAAGGCAAACCCTGGCGCAATTAAAATTTGCGACAGTAAAAAATTAATTTTTGAAAATTTACAATAGAATAGGCAATCCCTGGCGTAATTAAAATTAGCGACAGTAAAAAAATTATTTTTTGAATATTTTACTATAGAAAAGGCAATCCCTGGCGCAATTAAAATTTGCGACAGTATAAAATTATTTTTTGAAAAATTTACTATAGAAAAGGCAATCCCTGGCGCAATTAAAATTTGCGGACAGTAGAAAAATTATTTTTTGAAAAATTTGCTGTAGAAAAGGCAATCCCTGGCGTATTTAAAATTTGCGACAGTAAAAACTTAATTTTTGAAAAATTTACTATAGAAAAGGCAAATCCTGGCGTAATTAAAACTTGCGACAGTTAAAAAATTAGTTTTTGAATAATTTACTATAGAAAAGGAAATCCCTGGCGTATTTAAAATTTGCGACATTAAAAAATTATTTTTTTGCAAAATTTACTATAGAAAAGGCAATCCCTGGCGTATTTAAAATTTGCTACAGTAAAAAATTAACTTTTGAAAAATTTACTATAAAAAGGCAATCCCTGGCGTAATTAAAAACTTGCGACAGTTAAAAATTAATTTGTGAAAAATTTACTATAGAAAAGGCAATCCCTGGCGTAATTAAAACTTGCGACAGTTAAAAATTAGTTTTTAAATAATTTACTATAAAAAAGGCAATCCCTGGCGTAATTAAAATTTGCTACAGTAAAAAATTAGTTTTTTGAATAATTTACTATAGAAAAGGCAATCCCTGGCGTAATTAAAATTTGCGACAGTAAAAAATTATTTTTTGAATAATTTACTACAGAAAAGGCAATCCCTGGCGCAATTAAAATTTGCGACAGTAGAAAATTATTTTTTGAAAAATTTACTGTAGAAAAGCAATCCCTGGCGTATTTAAAATTTGCGACAGTAGAAAATTATTTTTTGAAAAATTTACTGTAGAAAAGGCAATCCCTGGCGTATTTAAAATTTGCGACAGTAAAAAATTAATTTTTGAAAAATTTACTATAGAAAAGGCAATCACTGGCCTAATTAAAACTTGCGACAGTTAAAAATTTGTTTTTGAATAATTTACTATAGAAAAGGCAATCCCTGGCGTAATTAAAATTTGCGACAGTAAAAAATTATTTTTTTGAAAAATTTACTGTAGAAAAGGCAATCCCTGGCGCAGTTAAAACTTGCGACAGTAAAAAATTATTTTTGAAAAAATTTACTATAGAAAAGGCAATCCCTGGCGTAATTAAAATTTGCGACAGTAAAAAAATTAGTTTTTGAAAAAATTTACTGTAGAAAAGGCAATTGCTGGCGTAATTAAAATTTGCGACAGTAGAAAATTATTTTTTGCAAAATTTACTATAGAAAAGGCAATCCCTGGCGGATTTAATATTTGCGACAGTAAAAAAATTAATTTTTGAAAAATTTACTAAAGAAAAGGCAATCCCTGGCGTATTTAAAATTTGCGACAGTAGAAAATTATTTTTTGAAAAATTTTACTATAGAAAAGGCAATCCTTGGCGCCATTAAAATTTGCGACAGTATAAAATTATTTTTTGAAAAATTTACTATAGAAAAGGCAATCCCTGGCGTAATTAAAATTTGCGACAGTAAAAAATTAGTTTTTGAAAAATTTACTATAGAAAAGGCAATCCCTGGCGTATTTAAAAATTGCGGCAGTAAAAAATTATTTTTTGATAAATTTACTGTAGAAAAGGCAATCCCTGGCATATTTAAAATTTGCGACAGTAAAAAAATTATTTTTTGAAAAATTTAATATAGAAAAGGCAATCCCTGGCGTATTTAAAATTTGCTACAGTAAAAAATTAATTTTTGAAAAATTTACTATAGAAAAAGGCAATCCCTGGCGTAATTAAAACTTGCGACAGTTAAAAATTAATTTGTGAAAAATTTACTATAGAAAAGGCAATCTCTGGCGTATTTAAAATTTGCGACAGTAAAAAATTATTTTTTGAATAATTTACTATAGAAAAGGCAATCCTGGCGGATATAATATTTGCGACACTAAAAAACTAATTTTTGAAAAATTTACTAAAGAAAAGGCAATCCCTGGTGTATTTAAAATTGCGACAGTAGAAAATTATTTTTTGAAAAATTTACTATAGAAAAGGCAATCCTTGGCGCAATTAAAATTTGCGACAGTATAAAATTATTTTTTGAAAAATTTACTATAGAAAAGGCAATCCCTGGCGTAATTAAAAATTTGCGACAGTAAAAAATTAGTTTTTGAAAAAATTTACTATAGAAAAGGCAATCCCTGGCGTATTTAAAAATTGCGGCAGTAAAAAATAATTTTTTTGAAAAATTTACTGTAGAAAAGGCAAACCATGGCATATTTAAAATTTGCGACAGTAAAAAATTATTTTTTGAAAAATTTACTATAGAATAGGCAATCCCTGGAGTAATTAAAATTTGCGACAGTAAAAAATTAGTTTTTGAAAAATTTACTATAGAAAAGGCAATCCCTGCCGTATTTAAAAATTGCGGCAGTAAAAAATTATTTTTTTGAAAAATTTACTGTAGAAAAGGCAATCCCTGGCATATTTAAAATTTGCGACAGTAAAAAATTATTTTTTGAAAAATTTACTATAGAAAAAGGCAATCCCTGGGGTATTTAAAATTTGCTACAGTAAAAAATTAATTTTTGAAAAATTTACTATAGAAAAGGCAATCCCTGGCGGATTTAATATTTGCGACAGTAAAAAATTAATTTTTGAAAAATTTACTAAAGTAAAGGCAATCCCTGGCGTATTTAAAATTTGCGACAGTAGAAAATTATTTTTTGAAAAATTTACTATAGAAAAGGCAATCCTTGGCGCAATTAAAATTTGCGACAGCATAAAATAATTTTTTTAAAAATTTACTATAGAAAAGGCAATCCCTGGCGTAATTAAAATTTGCGACAGTAAAAAATTATTTTTTGAATAATTTACTACAGAAAAGGCAATCCCTGGCGCAATTAAAATTTGCGACAGTAGAAAATTATTTTTTTGAAAAATTTACTGTAGAAAAGCAATCCCTGGCGTATTTAAAATTTGCGACAGTAGAAAATTATTTTTTGAAAAATTTACTGTAGAAAAGGCAATCCCTGGCGTATTTAAAATTTGCGACAGTAAAAAATTATTTTTTGAAAAATTTACTATAGTAAAGGCAATCCCTGGCGTATTTAAAATTTGCTACAGTAAAAAATTAATTTGTGAAAAATTTACTATAGAAAAGGCAATCCCTGGCTTAATTAAAACTTGCGAAAGTTTAAAAATTAGTTTTTGAATAATTTACTATAGAAAAGGCAATCCCTGGCGTAATTGAAATTTGCGACAGTAAAAAATTATTTTTTGAATAATTTACTATAGAAAAGGCAATCCCTGGCGCAATTAAAATTTGCGACAGTATAAAATTATTTTTTGAAAAATTTACTATAGAAAAGGGCAATCCCTGGCGCAATTAAAATTTTGGACAGTAGAAAATTATTTTTTGAAAAATTTACTATAGCAAAGGCAATCCCTGGCGTAATTAAAATTTGCGACAGTATAAAATTAATTTGTGAAAAAATTTACTATAGAAAAGGCAATCCTGGCGTAATTAAAACTTGCGACAGTTAAAAATTAGTTTTTAAATAATTTACCATAGAAAAGCAATCCCTGGCGTAATTAAAATTTGCTACAGTAAAAAATTAGTTTTTGAATAATTTACTATAGAAAAGGCAATCCCTGGCGTAATTAAAATTTGCGACAGTAAAAAATTATTTTTTTGAATAATTTACTATAGAAAAGGCAATCCCTGGCGCAATTAAAATTTGCGACAGTAGAAAATCATTTTTTGAAAAATTTACTGTAGAAAAGGCACTTCCTGGCGTATTTAAAATTTGCGACAGTAGAAAATTATTTTTTGAAAAATTTACTAGAGAAAAGGCAATCCCTGGCGTATTTAAAATTTGCGACAGTAAAAAATTATTTTTTGAAAAATTTACTATAGTAAAGGCAATCCCTGGCGTATTTAAAATTTGCTACAGTAAAAAAATTAATTTGTGAAAAATTTACTATAGAAAAGGCAATTCCTGGCGTAATTAAAACTTGCGACAGTAAAAAAATAGTTTTTGAAAAATTTACTATAGAAAAGGCAATCCCTGGCGTTATTAAAACTTGCGACAGTAAAAAATTAATTTTTGAAAAATTTACTATAGAAAAGGCAATCCCTGGCGTATTTAAAATTTGCGACAGTAAAAAATTATTTTTTTGAAAAATTTACTGTAGAAAAGGCAATCCCTGGCGCAATTAAAATTTGCGACAGTAGAAAATTGGTTTTTTGAAAAATTTACTATAGAAAAGGCAATCCCTGTCGTAATTAAAATTTGCGACAGTAAAAAATTAGTTTTTGAAAAATTTACTGTAGAAAAGGCAATCCCTGGCGTAATTAAAACTTGCGACAGTAAAAAAAATAATTTTTGAAAAATTTACTATAGAAAAAGGCAATCACTGGCGCAATTAAATTTGCGACAGTAGAAAATTATTTTTTGAAAAAATTTACTGTAGAAAAGGCAATCCCTGGCGTATTTAAAATTTGCGACAGTAAAAAAATTATTTTTTGAAAAATTTACTATAGAAAAGGCTATCCCTGGCGTCATTAAAACTTGCGACAGTTAAAAATTAGTTTTTTGAATAATTTACTATAGAAAAGGCAATTCCTGGCGTAATTAAAACTTGCGACAGTAAAAAAATAGTTTTTGAAAAATTTACTATAGAAAAGGCAATCCCTGGCGCAATTAAAATTTGCGACAGTAAAAAATTAATTTTTGAAAAATTTACAATAGAATAGGCAATCCCTGGCGCAATTAAATTTGCGACAGTAGAAAATTATTTTTTGAAAAATTTACTGTAGAAAAGGCAATCCCTGGCGTATTTAAAATTTGCGACAGTAAAAAATTATTTTTTGAAAAATTTACTATAGAAAAGGCTATCCCTGGCGTCATTAAAACTTGCGACAGTTAAAAATTAGTTTTTGAATAATTTACTATAGAAAAGGCAATTCCTGGCGTAATTAAAACTTGCGACAGTAAAAAAAATAGTTTTTGAAAAATTTACTATAGAATAGGCAATCCCTGGGCGCAATTAAAATCTGCGACAGTATAAAATTATTTTTTGAAAAATTTACTATAGAAAAGGCAATCCCTGGCGCAATTAAAATTTGCGACAGTAGAAAACTATTTTTTGAAAAATTTACTGTAGAAAAGGCAATCCCTGGCGTATTTAAAAATTTGCGACAGCAAAAAATTTTTTTTTGAAAAATTTACTATAGAAAAGGCAATCCCTGGCGTAATTAAAAATTTGCGACAGTAAAAAAATTAGTTTTTTTAAAAATTTACTGTAGAAAAGGCAATCCCTGGCGTAATTAAAACATGCGACCGTAAAAAAAATAGTTTTTGAAAAATTTACTATAGAAAAGGCAATCCCTGGCGCAATTAAAATTTGCGACAGTAAAAAATTAATTTTTGAAAAATTTACTATAGAATAGGCAATCCCTGGCGTAATTAAAATTTGCGACAGTAAAAAATTATTTTTTGAATATTTTACTATAGAAAAGGCAATCCCTGGCGCAATTAAAATTTGCGACAGTAAAAAAATTAAATTTTGAAAAATTTACAATAGAAAAGGCAATCCCTGGCGTAATTAAAATTTGCGACAGTAAAAAAATTAGTTTTTTGAAAAATTTACTGTAGAAAAGGCAATCCCTGGCGTAATTAAAATTTGCGACAGTAAAAAATTATTTTTTGCAAAATTTACTGTAGAAAAGGCAATCCCTGGCGTATTTAAAATTTGCTACATTAAAAAAATTAATTTTTGAAAAATTTACTATAGAAAAGGCAATCCCTGGGGTATTTAAAAATTTGCTACAGTAAAAAATTAATTTG